>JALLOR010000071.1:0-14167 GCA_036939395.1 Porosira glacialis
ACCGACCTTAACTTCCATCAACACCGACCGCCGACCACTGGTCTTTCACCTGGCTCTTCAAACATGAAGGGTGCTCTCTTTGAATCTTCTCCCCGTCCTCCGTCTGCATGTTGCCACAGGCCATCCACACCTGGCAATGGAAGCATTGGACAGAGTGAATTGTCCTATAGGATATTAAGTGAGAGTGAATCATCCTCTGGGATATCGATTTAGAGACCAAGATCCAATGTTATTGTCAATGAGTTGAATGATAGGGATCAAGAAGACAATATCCTTGATAACACCAACGCCAGGAATTATAGTAACGTTGAGATAAGAATCAGTGATCTCCTTCTTGGAATGGAGTGGTCTCGTATCTCTCCCTTCTGTCCCTTTTCAGTTCTTCAAATTGGGACGTTATCTTCGGAGTCCAGAAGAAGCGTTTCAGAAGAAGAAGGGGGTGATAGTGATGTTGACATGGACGACGGTGACGATGACTCAAACGATGATTACAACGCGAGCAAAGATTATGATGAGAGGGACGATTATGGTGACGACTCAGACAAATATTCCGATGATGAACATGATGACTATAGCATTGGTGACATCGTGGAAGATAGTGATTGTACCTCAGACTCGTTAGATTCAAATACATTTGATTCAACTGATTGGGATGAGTCTGATATGGAGACCAACTATGATGTGCTTCCTCCTCTTTCCGATGATGCGTCGTGGACTGACATTTTTGAAAAGTGTTCAAAGCAGAAGTGGGAATTGGAAAAAAATCGAGAGGCACACATCAAAGCGAGTTGCCTTGTTCTTGACCTCGAGATCTTGGACGGTAAATTCCTCAATGCACATCAGCAAAAAGTGTTCATCCTTTTATGCATTGATGAGGTCAATTTATTTGTCCAACACGGGGTATCCTTCTGTGGTGCCATCCGACAGTTGAAAGATTTGTTTTCAAATTCCTCTTTCCTCCCAAAGAAGCGCATAAACATCCATCCCTCTTGGCTATGACAACCACCTTTGAACTTGGTAATATTGAGCGTTTGGAGAATCTATTGGGTTTCAATATTCCGAAAGAGGGTATCATTTGGCCAGGTCATGAGGAGTTTCAGAGTAGAAACATTAATCTCCTTTTTGAGGTTTTCCCGGATTTCGTTTTACGAAGATTAAG
The DNA here is from genome assembly GCA_036939395.1 of Porosira glacialis. Taxonomy (NCBI): domain Eukaryota; phylum Bacillariophyta; class Thalassiosirophyceae; order Thalassiosirales; family Thalassiosiraceae; genus Porosira; species Porosira glacialis. Next base: position 1,160 of record JALLOR010000071.1, read on the forward strand.
CCGCGCAGTTTCTGTCTTGGGGGATGAAGATTCGTTGGAGACAAATATTGTCATTTTTTGCAATACGAATTATCAAGCACAACACTTGGTGGATGAACTCGAGAATTTTTTCAACAATGCTGGTTCTAATGTGGACGTCATTCATGTCCACGGGGACATGAAAAACTCCCTCCATTTCTCCAATGTCCTGTTAAAGTTAAAGAGACCCACAAATTGACAGACATATGTCACTTTGGTCTCGCCCAGCTTATGTGCAAGCTCTTCTCCTAATTCACTGATCTTCATATGGCAAATAAATCGTGTCAGCTCATTCACCATGAATATGAGCAAGCGCACCGCCTACCAGTAACAACAACGGACATCACTATTGACGCGTGTCTGCCTCTCAGAAAGATCCTTCATTAAAATCCTTGCACATCTGTTCCGTGTACCCACGGAAACCAGCATTCCCCAATAAGCTGTAATATCTGACGCTACTCATCCTAGCCTCCATGCAAACATTGCAAACAAGATAATAAGTGCCCAATGTGGAAGCAACCTAGCATCAAACTTCGTAATTAACACCATCATCTGAAAGAAGATATGTCTCTCCTTTCCTTTAATTGAATTTTGGACAAGGGGGTGTGTGGGCAACAAGGAACAAAACAGCCCATAAACCAGAAAGAAAAACCTGAGCTTTGGAGATATATTTCTGAAATTCCACCGGAGACAAAAGAGATTTTTTACTGTATTTGTTCCAGGAAGCAACAGTGCAAGACACTCGTTCTCGGATACCACCGTTAAACTCTTTAGCCACTTCTGTCGAGCATCATAATTGATTTCAATCGAGTTTCACAGCTTTGCCTTTGAATCTACCACTGTCAACTTCTTCCCTGCTACCACCACGCGCTGTTCCTAATACGCTTTCGAGAGTGCACTTGAAGCAGTTTCACCGCCCCACGATTTCATTACATACATAGTGGTGTTATATTCGTGAAAGTTTCACAAGATCCGATGTTCTCTCAAATAGTTGCGCAAAACGACAACTGGTACCAAGAGGATTTCCAAAACACAGCACCGAGATGGGGTCTAGTATCAGCGATTTCCAAGGAATTAGAAGGGGTTTATCAATGCAGTCAAATAACAGACTGCACACATCGTTCGCATGGAAGTGAGTGTGCATATCTGACACCGTCAATCCTTCAAGAGCTGCCTGTTGATGAAGATCAAAATATTTGATCGATGCTCGCAGCATGTACTATTGCTATTTTCCTAATTTCACCAAACCACAACCAACGCCTTGAATATTTTGAGAGTCATGTGCATCACCAGGTGATTTGTTGTATAACATATCAGCCGAAATGGGGATGAGAACGATGAATTTCGTGTTTTCTAACGAGCCAATGATATCCTCAAGAAAGTACCTGTTTAGTCGCAGATGGTTTGCAGGTAATAGGGACGATGCGACATCCACAACGTTTTCGTTTAAAGGGCATCGAGACACATTTTGTTTTGTTGCCTGTGCATTTTTTGTTGCGCTTGTTTGGTTGAAGTGGTGGAGAGTCTGTGTCTCAAAGTTCGAAATGAAAGTTTTGGTCTGCTTGTCATCAAGCTGCTCACTATTTTCGATGGCCTCGGTCCGAAGTGACGTGATGAACTTGGAGGTGCTCCTACTTACAAAAAATCGAACCAAAAAATCGGAAAAATTGAAAAACACGACTCAACAGGGGCACTGGTCTTTACGAACCTCTTGGCTGCAGAATGGGGGGTATTTCTTCCTGATGCCACCCCAAAATTGACGAGAAAATCGTGGATTTCACTCGAATTGTTTTTCAGGGCAGAGTAAAGATATCGTCTTTTATTGATGGACAAATGTTGGATGCAATGACACAGCGACAGCGGAGTCTCGTGCAGAACATGATAGTAAAAGAATAAACATAACTGGATTATACGTAATACATAAGCACCTACAAAAAATGAAAGACACATCTTGAAAATCTCTTTTACGCAGTAATTTTTCCAATGCATATGCAAATTTCTCTCTATTCCTCCCACGTGATGATACACACAATGGACAAGCTCAAAGTGCAAAGCCAGATCCTGGATCCTAGCGTTGTCCTTTGAACTTTGACCTGCTGTTTGTACAAACGGTTTTTTGTGAACCGCTTGTACAGCAAGCATTGTTTTCTTATTTTAACGTCGGAATTCATATGAACAAATGATTCTTTCGATCGTGGTCCGTACGTCGTCGGTATGACGACCGATCGATCGATCCATTTCAGAGACTATTATGTTTCTGGTATTAAATATGGTTGTACCGGCACCGGAACATTTTGCAAATATGTGTTCCTACAGGCTAAGTTTTGATCTAGACGGAATTGCTATATAAGACCCATATGTTTCTTGTGGAGAAAGAAATTGCCGGAAACATGGTGTGCATGTTATCTTCGTATATTGATGTTATCATAGAGATTGTTACGACAACAGGTGCGCTGTCCTAAGCCAATAGACAACGATAGCTCGTCCTCGTCTCTTGTCCTAGCGTGCAGTTTGCATACAATTATCATGTAGGAATGTAAAATAAGGAGACACATGTTTTGCATCAGAATGAAAACTTTCTCTAATTAGAAAAACGGATCCCCCCCCCTCCCATAAAGAGGGCCCATTGTAGCACCTTGTAGTAATACTGAGCAAAAAGTAAAAGACAAGTTTCTTAAGCGTCAAATTCTTCAAACTTGCTCAAGTTGTTCAAAGAGATCTGTGTCAAGAAGAAGAAACAATCAAAAATTGCTCCATTGTGAGAGCAGTACGCAAATAATCACTCTGTCATTTTGGGAAGCCTGGTAGGGTGCACTACCAGTACTTCTATGAGCGCGCATGATTAAAGACTAAGCAAATCGGGATCAAATAAAACGTGTGAACTTGGAATAGGTATCTACTCTATTATGAATCCATGGTAAGAGCTAAAAAAAAATTGAAAGGTTGGATATGTTTGGATCGCACTGGAGCAACATACACAGTCTATCATTACAGTTTATTTAGATGAATACCTGACACAGCAGCCCATCTACTCGCGGAGTCTCTAAGAGGTGGCATTGGGACACAACGCCAGGGCGTCGACATAAATGCAAAAGCGTAATAAATGCATGCACGGGTTGGGTAAGGATAAAGATATGGTTCTAGAACGAGTTTGCGTCCGATCTCAAAAATCAGGAAAGATTGGAGCTGCCTCCATCGTATCCCCGGTGTCAGAGAATTCGCTTTCTTTCTTCTTCCTCCTCTTGCCCCAATCAAATTGCTCGCGGCGTTCGTAATCAAAGCCAATACCCATGAGACGCAGTTTCTTCACCTGCGCATACATTAGGACGAAAAGGAACCAACATTAAGAATGAGAACCATAAAAAGAGAGGTCCCAGCTCTAATTGATTCGGAAATAAAATATTTCTCACTCACCTCATCAAGCCACGATTCGTTGTTTAAAATACCATCCCGCATTCTCGCAGCCCAGCGGCCGAGTTTGTTGTATCCAGGATCATGCACAGGGATTCGGGTGTGTCCATGTGTTCTTTTAATAAAAGGCGAGGTTCAAAATAAGGCGCATAATGCTAATTGAAGAGTTGAGGATTTATTTTGTAAGTATTCAGATAGCCAGAGAGATATGTACAAGTAGGATTAGGGTGCATATATGTAGCCAGAGATATAGGCAAGTAGACTAAGTTAGCCTATTCAGAGAGATACGCGTAGATATCTATCTACTATCTGTGCACATAAAGATAGAGAGCAAGCTAAAATCTAGAGATAACGGCGCGTGCATGTGTTTAATAACATAGACTGGGTCAACTTAAATATATATGACATTAGTATCAAAACTAAACCAGAACACGTTAAATCTCTACGGGCACGGGCGCCACTACAGGGGTCGGCTAGGACGGAAATATCATGGATGAATTCGGAGTTCTCGGTTGTCACGGTGGTTGGGCGGTGAGAAGCATTCCCGATCGTGAGGCGCTTCTTCTTGTTGGCGTGGGCATACTTTTGTAAGATGCGCAAAGTGCCTGAGACTCGTTTTCGTCCCGTCATACCTCAATGTTGACGGGACTCACTCGTCCCACTCCTGTACAGCCGTGGCAAGAACCGTCACTCTCTCCGGAGCGCTCCTCTGGATGTAAAAATGCTTGATGATATGTGATTGGGGATTGTCGATACTGGGCAGTTATTCTAGATGATCCTTGCGCTTCCCCTCTCCCTCTCCCTTCCATGCCGAATGGCGCCCTTTCTTTGTACGTGCTGCGTTTGTTGGAATCTGATGAACGTCTTCCGCCGTGTCTTCTTATGGTCCGCCAGCCAGTGTTGCAAGCAATTCGGCGACCAATACACGCGTCTTATGCCGACGTCCAACGTCTGTGATGATTATGTACTGGAGGGTGGAAGTGTGACACAATGGAGAGGAAATCCGGCACTTGCACACTCTTTTGAAGTGAAGTGCTTGCTGGATCGCACCATTTTCAGGTGTATGTGTTGTTGTGATTGTGAGTTGTGATTATTGTGATTTGATAGTGAGAGATACCGTGTGTGAAGACGAGTGAGGTTGATCACTGTCCTCCTGTCTCCACTTGTGACTGAACGCTGTGGGTTGTGCGGCTGTGAGGTGAGACAAATTACAACGCACTGGAGACAGCTGGATGTTTTGGATATGTGTGACGTTGAGCTGTCCTGACTCAGAGGATCTACGGCTCACGAAAACAATAAAACTGCAACAAAACAGTCTAATAAATGCCTCTGGGTCAAAATTTGAAGTGATTTACTAGGTGATTATTAGTAATTAGCTAGTTCACCTTGTTTTGAACCATTTCAAGTGTACTCAATAAAATACCGAAATATTGTTTTGCTCATAACTACGCCAAAAATAAATATTTGACAGCCAACTTTATGTTTTGCGGATGGATACGTATGTACTTGAAGATGCCTGGAAAAACAACCAATGGTACATTAAAGCTAGAGTAGGCTTCACTATAGGCTTTACAAGTCGACCTCGCCTTGCAGTGAATTTCATTCTACAGTACGTATGTAGTTACAAGTATTGTACAACTCTATGCACTTGTAGCTACTTACTACAAGTACAAGCAAGTACTAACTGCGTAGAGATAAGGAGAGTAAAGTAGATAGGATGGATAATCCGTGGGTTGCAACATCGATGGACTCTCAATCGTTCAAGGCGCGTGCACGTCCATCATCACGTTTTTTACGTGTCGTCAAATGTATTAATAGTACTGTACTAGACAACTATCGAAGAATATACATAATGATTGTGTCCAATGCGGCGGCCGCAGTGACAGCGGCGGGGGAAGTATTACCACGGTCGCTGCGGTGAGTGGACTGTGTTCCATGCCTGCCAGTTTTCCCGACAGGATTAATGGTTGTGTCGAAGCGGTGATGGTGATGGTGGACACGAGAGTCACTGTTGTAACGCTTGAAATCGTTGGTACCAGCTGATTGTTATTGTGAGCACATCCGATGCAATAGTCGGCCGCCTCAGTGGCTTTATCAGTACTCGGAGTACCGTTTAGGATTACCGCGCGCAGAATATAATATTCTAAACGCGCGTCAGTCGGCATCTCTGCCGACTGACTCAGAGTATCACACTGCAGCTGAGTATTTACACGGCTACATACATCGTTGGTAATAGGTCCGTACGTAGGACCTATGCTAAGGTTACATCCCCTCTTCTTTTCTCACAAGAGACCTCAAGACTTCCCTGCCTAAGAAGGAGAACCTCACACCTCTCAGGAATAGTCCATCATAGGGTATCGATGAGGGACCCCAAGACTTTCCTGCCTAAGAAGGAGGAACTCGCACCCCTCAGGAATAGTTCATCATGGGGGATCGATACACATAATAGAGGATCAGTTGTACTGTACGTGTCTCGAACTTGGGCATGAGAATTTCTCACGCCTGTTTGTACAGTATCACTAGTCACATATCGCATATCAATTAAACCACCGGATGGTCAGCACTAGGGGCCCGTGGTGGTACCCCTTCCGCGCCCGAACACAGTCCAGTCAGCCTTTCTGGTTGGTCCCCCCGGACGTACGCACAAAATAATGATTGTCAGAGGAGGGCGCTTGTGCAGGTCTCAAAGAACGAGAGGTAGATGAGAATACCCGACGTTTGGACCACCACACAAGTTTTAGTGTACGCCTCAATCGTGTCAGGTCTCAAAGAACGCCAGGTAGATGAGACTCCCCGACGGTTTGACCACCAACCTTGACAAAAGAAACATATGTACGTATCATTACTTTTCTGCTTGCCGCTCGGACCTCAAATAATTCCAGAGAGGTGGTAATCTCCTGCATTTGGACCACCAGGAATAGTGACGATGGGAAATGGCATGGCTACCATTAGTTCTTTTATGACTAAGCCCAGGTCTCAAAGGAAGCAGAGTAGATGAGATTATCCGGCGGTTGGATCACCAATCCAGTGGAATGTTGTTCAAGTAAAATGGGACCTTGGGCTAACATTGAATATAAATTTGGGTTTGATTTTCTTTGATTCAACCGAGTTCGCCGGGTTTCAGAGAACACCATAGGGGGAAGATTCTCCTAGGACTCTCTGACGGTTGGAACACCAACAGAACCACAGTCCCTTCCTTGACTGAGTTTGCCAGGTCTCAGAGAACACCAGAGGGGGGCGTTTATCCTAGGACTCTCCGATGGTTGGGCCACCAATAGAACAGCAATCCTGTGTGTTCACTTCTCTTTGATCTTTTCCGGCCAGGTCTCAGAGAACACCAGAGGATAAGGATTCTCATAGGTCTCTACGATGGTTGGACCACCAACAGAACTGCAGTCCCTTCCTTGACTTAGTTCGTTGGGTCTCAGAGAACACCAGAGGGGAAGGAGTCTCCTAGGACTCTATGATGGTTGGACCACCAACCGAACTCCAATCTCTTTGAATTGAAACTTTGTGTGCTTCGAATCCACAGTTACAGCCACAGCCACAGCCAAAGATGGACGAAGTCAAAGCAGAAGCCGAAGAAGAAACAGAAGCCGAGGCTGAAGCCATACATAGCCACAGCCGATGGCGGTCGAAGCTGAAGCCAAATCAGAAGCAGAAGCCAAAGATCCGGCCAAAGATAGCCGAGGTTGAAGTAGAAGCAGAATTAGAAGCCAAGGTAGAAGCAGAAGCTGAATTAGAAGCTACAGCCAAAGACAGTCGAAGCTGAAACCAAAGCAGAAGCCACAGCCAGTGACACTCGAAGCTGAATCATAAGAAGAATCCAAAGACCAGGGTGAAGACATCCGAGGTCGAAGTAGAAGCCAACGTAGAATCAGAAGCCGAAGCTGGAGCTGAAGCCATAACCGATGATAGCTGAATCTGAAGCAGAATCAGGAGCCAAGGGCCCGGCCGAAGACAGCCGATGCCAAAGTAAAACCAGAAGCTGAAGCTGAGACAAGGGCCACATCCGATTACAGCCGAGGCTGAAGCTGATGGATAATCATAATGCTGAAGCTAAAGCCAAAGCCAAAGCCAAAGCCAAAGCCGAAGACGGCTGAAGCCACAGAAAGGTCCAAAGTAAAAGATTATCTCGTTCCTTCTGATGTGCATCTCTGTCGCCAACAACAATGGCACTCTTCGCCATCTTTCCTTCCGAGGGGAAATGACGTCACCAACAGCAGTGGTACTTGCCAAGAGGAAGTTATGGAGGGTCGGGCGACTCGTCACCACCGGTCCATCTCTGCCCTTCTTCCTTCCAAGCAATGATGCCGCCCACAACAATGGTGCCTATAAAAGTAAGGTGCATTTCTACCCTCTCTCCTTCCGAGTAGAAATTATGCCGCCGTCAATAACAATGACACCTGCTGAGGGGAAGGTGCGCATGGCCTGGTGAATTGTCACCACCGGTCCATCTCCGACATCTGTCCTTCCAAGTCATGGCACCGCCGCCCACAAAAATGGCGCTTACGAAAGGAATGTGCATTTCTGCCCTCTTTCCTTCCAAGTCACGATGCCGCGGCCAACAACAATGGCGCCTTCCGAGAGGAAGGTGCATAGGGCCGATCAAATTTTCACCGCCAGTCCATATCCACCCTCTTTCCTTCCAAGGAGCGACTCCACCATCTGAACCAATGGCGCCTACCAAGAGGAAGGTGCATATGGCCGGGCGACTCGTCACTGCTGGTACATCTCCACCCTCTTTCCCTTCCCGTAGCAATACTACCGTGCACAACAATGGTACATACGAAAGGAAGGTGCAGGTCTGCCCTCTTTCCTTCAAAGGAGAAATGCTGCTGCCGCCAACCACGATGGCGCCTTCCGAGGCGAAATTTCGGAGAGCCGGGAGACTCTTCACCACCAGTTCATCTCCAGCTGCCTTCCTTCCAAGGGGCGACGCCATCACCCGCAACAATAGCGCCTACAAAAGGAACGGGGCACTCCTGGCCTCTTTCCTTCCAAGGGCAATGATGCCTCCGCCCACAACAATGCCGCCTGCCGAGACTGTTGATACATATGTATCCAACTACGTTACCAGCTAGTACTTACTGATTACTCAGATTCTGTGTCTGTCCGTTGTATGATATTATCATGCAACACACTATCTTGTCTAGTCCGAGCCTTAAGCTCACTTACTAAGATAGTTACTGGTTAGATTATCAGAGTCTCTTGCTAGTAGTTAAATTAGTCTACAAAGCTCTTTAGCATGCTCGAGGCTGCAGAATTCCATGATTTCGGGTGGGATGAGATTAACGGGGGGGTGCGTGTATTCGTAGCGCTCAATGGGTGTGTTGAGATAGAAATTATTGACGTCCATTGTCATGAATTTCGCGGTGGTGGTGGAAAGGACCCTGTTTATCAGAACTTTTTCTGTTGTCATTTCCAAAGACGGTACAATGCAGTTGCCAGGGTACATGGTCGATAAGTTTGCTACCAACGGTGATTAGCGTTCAGTTCGGTTCTTTCTTCTGGGGGTGTTCACTGATGACAAGTCGGCTGTAGGTGACGGTTGAATCGGCTGGGACTTGTTTCTTTTAAATGAAAATGATGGTGTTCGTGCCGTTTACGCGTCCTGGTTTTCCTTGTGCGAGGTGGTTGAGTTAATTTGCGAAAGAGTGTTGCCAGTCATCGTGGTACTTTTTGACCTTGATTAAGTGCCAGTATTAGTAGGAAGATCCCGTGTCTGAGTCCACCATGGAGTTATCACAGTGGTGGGATATTGCAAAGGTTTATTGTTGTTGTTCGAATATGTGCTCATTGTTGGTTGTGACGGAGNACGGGGGTACCGACATATTCTAAGATAAAGACGGTATAGTAATATCACACATTTTATTGCAACTTCTTTTATAACCATCCATAAGGTATGTAACTCATATTATTAAAATAAGGTGCAGGTGCTAATTATAAATATAAAGGATTTTTTATCATTCTTCCTTACTTGATAAATTGGAGCTGCAGTGTCAACTTTGTAAGAAATATGACCCCCTATAATTTCCAATTGGGTGCCCCTTGCTGTTCAATTTTATTATTTTCCCAATAATTTTGCATGGATCCTTTTTCTTCACCCTTCTTGGCATGACCCGCATATATCTTGGATCATTTGAACCACCAATTTTCCACATACAGTACATATTGTAGTCCATTTCCTCCTCTAATTGGGACTAATGTCTTGGAGATTCAGTAAAAAATATAGTTGGTTGTACATGGCAAACAGCTCCTTCCCTATGTATCATGGGGGGTGGAAGATATACCACTGTACAGTACCAGCTGGTAGTAGAATCACTTGGTGTGGATTTTTTGTAGTTGTGTCCTAATTTTCCTGTATGTAACATTTACAACTTAGTGTGTCAATGCAGATGTAAATTTAGAATGATACTATCAGTTGAGATATGCTGATTTAGATGTATCTAAGGATCTGAGATCTGAGCTCAAATTCCACGATCATTATAACCAGAGAATGACTGTACTATGATAGAGATGAAAGGATATGGATGATGTTAACCCCTAGCCAGTGATTATCTACTTTTTTCTAACTCTCTGAAGAACATTTATAACGTAGTATTCCTGACTGTCCCTGTCCTGCCTTACCCCAACTCCTTTCAAGATGATAACTTATTTTGACTCGACCCTATTGAAGTGCACTATTTACAATCAAGGATAATTACTTTCTATATTTCGTGATTGACTCTATCTAGGAGCGCGTACCTTTTATACTCGAGAAGTTGATTGAAGCGAGCTTCAAAATCGTCACGCATAGAAAACCTGAAACCAAGAGCGGCACTGAAAACGCAAAAGTCACCGAAAAGTTAATTTTGTAATACGCAAATCCTTGCAAACGCCGCATCAAATGGAAATCAAGCATTCTAAAAAGAGTGGAAGACCACATTACAATAGTAGAACTTACAGTTTTTTTACCTGATCGTCCGACATATGTGAAATCTGTCCATTCCTTCGCTTTTTGTATTTTGCCCGTTGCACACCAACCCAGACAGAAAGCTTTTGGTACTCATCTTTATCGCGCCATTCGGAGACATTAACATGACCGAAGCGGTTTTTATATTCAACAAGCTCCTTGCTAGAAACGTAAAAAAGGCCACGATAGAGGTGCAATGAGTAAAAGCATCACGCAACAAGCGAAAATGAAAGCAACGACACTATAATTCCTGAACACTCACAGCTTGTTCTCCCAATTAGCGTCCAAAGTAGTACGGTTGAACTTGGAAAAAGGGGCGAGCGCAGAAAATGAAAAGATGAGTCACGTTGGAAATCTTAAGCTCCGACCGACCGATGAATGAAAAAAACATTAGTTGCTAGAGTACAACTTTGCTTGTGTACTGGTACTACAATTGATGCCTTACTTTCGTTTTGGTATCGCCAGTCATGTCAAACCCAATCTCCTTTAAACTGCCCAAGCGTTCTGGGGTTAGTGACGTCGGTTCACCCTTTCCATGCTGCTTCAAAAGAAAGCGTATACGACAAACCCAGCGAGCCAGTGGCATGTCACCCTTGTAGCTGCGATGCACGTAGCAACTGGTCCAAGCGATTCAGAGCAAAAATTATTTAGTGAACAGCCGCTGAAGTACGCAACGGGGAGGAAAAGGCATATTTGAACTCACTCTCCATGCTCATCCTTGTAGCGCTGAAGTCGTGCCAACATCGCATCCCATTTCTGCCTCCTGAGCTTGTCAGATGCTTCGGAACAACCACCTACGGGAATGCAATCCTCAAAGCCGACACTATTGAGTGCAGTAATTCTTTTTCCGAACTTCTCGTTTTCCGTGTCCGCTTCCATTCCTTTGTATGCTTTCTTTTGTCTTTTAACGAATCTTGCCAAAGTTTGGTCCTCAGTGAAATTTCCTGGGACGTTGCAACTTGAGATGTAGCAATCAGAAGTAGGTTTCGTTAGGTAAGAGGTCACAAGTAAATAAAAACAATAGTATTCAAGAAGGTACGTACTCATCGTGTTCGTTCTTGTATTCTTTGAGACGGCCAAACATTTCATCCCACCCAGCTTCTGTTTCTAAGACATCGAATGGTATTGTATTCAAAAGTATAACCTGTTCCGTGGTCAAATTCGTAGACACTGCACGGCAATGTAAATCCCACTCGCGCTTGACACCTTTAACCCACTTTCCAATCGGATGATCTAACGGCACAGTAACAGTCTGTGTTTCGGCATGGTAAGTAACCAGCTCATCGAAATTCTCAATCCATTTGCGACACTTACAACTCTTAGTCGCGGAAAGCAGCACCTCTTTGGAACGGTGTAGCATACGGTCTTTATCTCCCGGAACATCTGTTTCAAAATTCACGTCCGACAACGCCTGTATTTGTTTGTCAGAGAAAAGGTGTGGCTTCCCCAGACTGCGCCGCTTCCACATAAACCGTTGACGTTCTACCCAAATCCCAACCTTCTTGCCCTCAGCGGTGTAGTGGAGGGGGGCCAGACATGTTCGGTGCACAGCATGATAATCTTCAAGAAGCTTCATCATGATCATCCAAGCATCGTGTTCTGCCTTTGAATTGGAGGCTGCTGTTGCTGCAGCTTTTGCATCTTCCTCGACATCTGTAGCGTGTTTTTCCTGGACCGCCGGTGCTGATTGAACAACAGCCAAGCGTATCGATTCACCGAAATTGAGAGAGTGCAGATTTTTAATTCTGTCCACAGTCAGAGAATGCTGGTCATTCTCCATCATTTTCTTCCATTGACTTTGTTGTACTTTTTTCCAAACAATCAGCGATTCGGTGGGTACTGACAAATCACCATTGGTTTCGTAATGGCTTTGTAAGCCAGAAAAATCATCTTTCCACTTCCGCTCGCCGGCGGCAGTAACACGAGTCCCGGAAGGATAGAATGTAAAGGAAGGAAACAATCTATCACTGCCCTTCTTTTTCGCCACATTATTTTCGTCCTTTACTTCACTAGAAGCACCATCAGCGGTAGCTTCCGTCTCTTCGCAGCTGTCACTGCTGGCGCGTTTCTTGCGAGCAACTTTGGAGAGTGGGTCTTTGAATGCGAAACCAACGGTGATATTTCGCTTCTTTGCACTCTTTGTCGCAACTTGCATAAATTCCTCGTCCGTCAGCGTATTCAAAAGGGCCAGCGCGGCCTTTTCTTGGCTCACACCTGTACTCTTCGCCGGCGCTGCGGCGCTTACGGCGGAGGTCCTTTTTTTATACTTTCCCCGCTTCCTTCCGGTCTTGATCGGTGTCGCACTAGACGCAGGAGGATTCTTCCGTTTCTTACTATCGTTGTCGGTTGTTAGCCCCCGAGCCGTCGGCGCCGCTCTGGTCGACGCCTTGATATTCGAGATCCTGGTCGGTTTCTGGTCGACCAGCGCCCCACTCGAAGATGAATTGGTGTAAGCTGCCGTTGTCGATTCAACGGTCGACGGCAGCATCACTGGAGGTTCGTGCGGATCACCTTCGTCATCAACAGACGCATCATTAGAATCAAACATGGTTTGACGGAATTTACACGCCCCGCATGCTCCTTGCTTTTACTTCTTCTTTTAAGAAGTACAAGAAGTACATACT
>JALLOR010000072.1:0-14736 GCA_036939395.1 Porosira glacialis
ATGGCATTCATACGACTCTAAATTTGTCGCTGAAATAAGCATGGCACGGAGAAATTGAGATATCGATTTTCGCCACGGAACATGCTGCTCCGAAAGCATCTGACAATAAAAGGACGAGAATTAATTCCGATGAAGCCGAATCGGAAGTCGTTGAAAGCGACTGGTCCGACGATGAGGATTTCGATAGCGATGATGTTTACGAAGACGATGACCAGGAGTTTTTTTCAATTGCAAATGGAACGGTGGAGGGAAAAAGAAATGCCAATGCCGTTCCAAAATCGCCCCCATTGCCTTGTGATAGGAAACGGCCGGCAAAGAGAGAGTTCATCGACTCCTCCTCCTCCATACGTGCGAATAAGCCAGCATAAAAACGACTGGCCAAATCTGCGGTGAACAACAGNCCTTGCTGTACGTACAGTATGAGAAAAAGCCAGCACCGAAACGACTGGACAACTAACCCGTATCTCCCATGTTCGCCTTGAAACCTCCGCCAGCTGCGGCGAATAACAGCCCGTTCTCGATCATCCCCAACGCCCTCCTCCTTTCCGTCGCATCATACCTCCCTTCTGCATCGGACCTGATATGTCTAGAACGGACAGATCATCGATGGCACCACGTCCTGCGCGAAGATGACGCCTCGGCCGAGGACTCGCTCTGGAGGAAACTCTGCACCCGTCGTTGGAAAAATTACCCGCATTACAAAGCGCTGGCGCTGAACGAGGAGGAGTGGAGTCGGAATCACCCTCGATGGGGAACCGACGGCACGCCGCCGAACCTGCAAGATGCGGTGCCGCCCACCGATACAAATAGTTCTTCCTGGAAATGGAAGAAGCGCTATCAGTGGGTCGAACAAGATGTTCAACGGACGGAATTTCACTCCCCTGCCGAACTGGAATCGATGGATTGGTACCAAAAGAGAGTGGACATGGATGACGCTGGAGAGCTAAGACGGTTCCCCATTCAGAATGGTGTAGTGGCCTCTACGGGGACATATTCGCTGCGGTTGATTGACCAGGAAGAGTCTCGCCGTCTTTTTGAGGAGTTTATCTTTGACATTAATGAGGATATCCTGCCGGGAGTGCAAATAATGTTCGTGATTTCTTTAAATCCATTATATGGGAGACATCGGGAGTTCCAATACATTATCTTCCGCGTCAAAAGCAGCGGCCAGTGGGTTTTCGCTGATGATAGTAGAACAGTCATGAGCTGCAACAAGGAAGATACGCTTGAGTATGAACACTCATTATTTCAGAAGCGTGATGAAGATTATATGAACCTCAGAACCCATTTATTCTGAGCCGATTTGCTAAACGAGACACCACTAACTTCTCATTCTCTGAAAACAAATGTAGTACAAAGTAACTTTTAGTTTCTGATCGTTTGGATTAAAGAGAATGAAAAGTTATTCTACGTAGCTAATTTGAACTTCGTTTTGAGCAAAGGCTAGTGGCTATCATTTTGAAAATCCTGCTAGATAAATCTCATGATAAAAGCGTAGCTTTTTATTTTGTTAGCTGTTTTTTATTAATTATTTCGATGGTGTAACTTTCTTACGATTGGACTTGCGGTACTTTTAGAATGAACCCTCGCATGCGCGCGAATATACTTTTACTATGTAGCTAAAACGTCATTTACAAGTGACATACAAATTACCAGAACTTTTGATCTAGAAGGATCTGGGCGCATGGTAAAATTGTGCGAGGAGCGTAATATCAGGGAGCTTCTATATATTGTGTTTATTATATTGTTTTATGTAAAGTTTTTCATCTTAATGAGCAAAAACACATCTAGCGACACCATCAGGCGTTGCAGGGGCAGCACGGATCGAGGCAGCTCCCTCCCGGACAGCAGCAACAAGCTTTGCAAGGCCAGCATCAGCCGAAACAGCTTCCCCCTTCATCAACGTTGAACGAACTCGTCCCCAGGCAGCCTTCCCCTCAGCTACAATTGCCGCAGTATCCCGGTCAGGGCCTGGAAAAAGAGGAGGAAGAACAGCAAATGGTGCTCCATGAAGGACAGCTGGTTCCCCTACAGCAGGGGCAAGAGCAAGAAGGGCAATTGGTGCTCCACGAAGGACAGCTGGTACCGCGACAACCGCAGGGGCAATCGCAGGGAAACCAAGTTCATAACGGGCAGTTGGTGCCGCATCAGCAGCAGTTGGTGCCGCAGCAGCAGCAGTTGGTACCGCAGCAGCAGCAGTTGGTGCCGCAGCAGCAGCAGCTGGTGCCGCAGCAGCAGCAGCTGGTACCGCAGCAGCAGCAGCTGGTACCACAGCAGCAACATCAGACCCAACGTCCGACGAAAAACAGCATGGACCGTGGGGGAGGACCGGCCACAAAACAATTGCCCCAATACCCAGGACAGGGGAGGGATCCATGACAGCTTCCTAATCTAGCGGGGCACAACAACAATGCGCAGCAACTACCACGTCAGCAGCAGCAGCAGGCTTTGCAAGGGCAGCAACGGAGGATGCCACCGCAGCAACAGCAGGGCGATGGGAGCATGATGCAACCGAGGGCGTTGCCGCCATCGGAGCAGAACATGGGCAGCGCTATGGTGCCTCAACAGCAGCAAACTCAGATGGTGCCTGGAATGCAACACCAACTTCCGAAGCCGCTTACGTTGCCACCATCAGAGCAGAGCATGGGCAACGCTATGGTGCCGCAGCAGCAGCAGCTTCAGCAGGCGCCTGGTATGCAACACCAACTCCCCAAACCACTTACGTTGCCACCATCAGAGCAGAGCATGGGCAATGCCATGGTGCCGCAGCAGCAGCATGTGAAGCAAAGAAATGCTCCGGGGCCTGGTATGAAACACCAACTTCCAAAGCCGCTTACGCTGCCACCATCGGAGCAGAGCATGGGTAACGCTATGGTACCGAAACAGATGCAGCGTCAGCAGTATGCCAAGCAAGGTAATGCCCCGGCTCCTGGCATGCAACAACTTCCGAAGCCGCTTTCGCTGCCTCCATCGGAAGGGAGCATGGGCAATGCCTTGGTACCGAAGCAAATGTCGCGTCAGCAACATCATGTCCAACAAAGAAATGCTCCGGCGCCTGGTATGCAACAACTCCCCAAGCCACTTACGTTGCCTCCGTCGGAGCAGAGCATGGGAAATGCCATGGTGCCTCAGCAAAGAAATGCTCGGGGGCCTGGTATGCAACAGCAACTGCCAAAGCCACTTTCGCTGCCGCCATCGCAGACGATGCATCAGCAGTATGTCCAACAAGGAAATGCACCGGGGCCTGGTATGCAACAACTCCCCAAGCCACTTACGTTGCCTCCATCGGAGCAGAGCATGGGCAATGCCGTGGTGCCGAAGCAAATGCCACGTCAGCAGTATGCTCAAAAGGGTAATGCTTCGACGCCTGGCATGCAACAGCTCCCAAAGCCACTTTCGCTGCCACCATCAGAAGGGAGCATGGGCAATGCCGTGGTGCCTAGGCAGATGCCGCGTCAGCAGTATGCTCAAAAGGGTAATGCTCCTGCGCCAGGCATGCAACAGCTCCCAAAGCCACTTTCGCTGCCTCCATCGGAGCAAAGCATGGGCAATGCCATGGTACCGAAGCAAATGCCACGTCAGCAGTATGCTCAAAAGGGTAATGCTTCGGCGCCTGGCATGCAACAGCTCCCCAAGCCACTTACGTTGCCGCCATCGGAGCAGAGCATGGGCAATGCCATGGTACCGAAACAGATGCAGCGTCAGCAACATCATGGAAAGCAAGGTAATGCTTCGTCACGAGGACCTGCTAATGGCATGCAACAACTCCCAAAGCCGCTTACGCTGCCTCCATCGGAGCAAAGCATGGGTAATGCCATGGTACAGAAGCAGATGCCACGACAGCAGCACGTCAAGCTAGTAAATCCTTCGGCGCAACAGGTTCCGAAATCTCTACAGCTGGCTCCATCAGAAGGGAGCCTTCACGCCATGGTACAGAAGCAGATACCGCGTCAGCAGTATGCCCAGCAAGGCAATGCTCCGAGGAATGCTAAACTGCCGAAACCTCTACAGCTTCCACCATCAGAGCAAACCCAGGCACAAAGGGCCCAACAACCAAAACAGCCACGCCCTACTGAACCAAAACAGCGTCCCGCACGTCAACAGGCGGCACCGCAGGGTTCCCAACACCCAGGAGTGGAAAGTCGTAACGAAAAAAATGCCGCTCCTCAAAAAAGCCAAAATCCGTTTGCGCTTGCCCCTCTCGACCCTTTTCATCCAGATTCGAAAGGCAGCGGTGACGGCAACCCTTTCGCAGCGCAGCAACCACCGACATTCCAAGAAATTTCGGAGTCGTTCATCACCCAAGACGGTAGCGTTTCGACTGCTCCACGTTCAAATACGACCTCGTCGTTCGAGGATAGAATGAAGAATACCGATACAAAGATATACGGCAAAAATGATCGCAATCGTCCCGTGTCTAATGCGCCGGATACGTCGGCGCCATCGGAGCAAAATGAGTTTCTTAAGAGCAGTGTCAGGGAGGATGGCGTCAACAAGTGGGGATACTTTTGATTCATTAATGCTTTAATGATTGATCCAATCTGAAACTCATTTAGTTCTGATACGCTTTGGTAATTTTTTTACAATTTTCTTTTTATTGCGGTCTAAAATTTCTAGTAGATACATCATGGCGATTGCGTTGCAGTGATAATACCTGGTGTGTTTCTCTACTCGTGTTGGCTTCTACTGTACGTCAATTGAACGATTATGTACATTTAAAAACTGGCTGTTTATGTGAGTGTTTTGAAAAACTGAACTCACCTTTACATAGTACTAGTTCCTAGTAATTTTTTAACATGCTTTTTTTATAAACTACAATATGTCTTTCGAAAATGTACCCACATCAGTGGTGTGGAGGCTACCCCGTCAAACAGGTAACAGATCGATAACGAGTAAAAATACATTACTTTTGCTAGAGAAGCAGAGTGTACTTTAAAAAAAAGTAACAAACGCGCCCACGCAAAGTATTATCAGTTGCAAATTCTCTTCTCAAAATCGAAGGAACGACCGAGTATAAATCAGCACGGTCTTTGCATCTTTCGCTCCAGCGCAAGATACATAAGATGAGAACCGAATTAAGGGAGGCAAAAAAGGAAAAAGAAAATGCCTCTTTTGAAAAAGCTGCTGAGGTGGAGGCAAAGCTGAAAGCTCTTGAGAACGAGGCGGCTGCAATGCATGATTCGAGTGGTGTTAAGGAGATGACGAGGAAACTTCGAGGCGGAAAGGAATTGATTGATGTTTTATTGGAGGAGACGGGCTTGATACTGAAGGTGGTGGTAAGCGAACAAAATGACGGAGGGGTTCAATGAAGCCGCGTTCCTCTTTTTCCAGAGCTTGCGCATGAATGCGTCACGATGTGCTGTTTTGTCAGCTTGTGCGAATGAGTAGGGCTGGGAGGGAGAGCAGAGAGCCTCGGCCTAAGCCTTTGGAAATAATCACTTTCAAATGTCGTGTGTACAGTACGCAGGATATTACTGTATGCCCCATCGCTAACACATAAGTGCGTTGTGGCAACATCTCACGCAGGAACCAAGGAATACTAGTTCATGGTGTTGCAAGAAGGCTCCAGATGATTGAGGGAAGGAAACACGCAGACGAAAAGTAGGCATGCACAAAAATAGAGGTCTGCAGATTAAACAAAAAGAAAGTTTGGTTGAATTAGAAAACCCCAGATGGTTTCTTCTTCCTCGAGGGTGGAGGCATCCCCCCTAATGATCTTTCTGACATTTACAACTTTTATAAAGTACCAGATCGCTCCTGAAACATCTCGGAAGATAATTGTCGACAACGATGCACTTGGTACAAAGGCAAAGCTCGGCAGCAAGAGTATTTTATAAATAGATACATGGAACATGGATTCATTTTTATTTTCATAGACTTGAGATTTATATGGTTGGTTGTACCTTACTTTTAGTCGAAAATGAATAGAACAGTTAGCAAGGTACGAAGTTTTTTTAATCAAGAAGCAAGATGTACTTGGCAAAAAATCGAAGCTCGACAGCAAGAGTTATTTTAAAACTTAGATTCGTGGTTATGTTCATACAAATAAATACGTAGGCCTACATAGATTCATTTGAATTGGATTCAACAACATTTCTCTGGCTGATTGTATTTCACTTTTAGCCGAAAATGAATCGAACGGATGGTGAAACTAAACTAGTTTTTAGTCGAAACATATTCATCGTTAATCTAATACTATTAATATTATCATCTAAAATGAATAGAATTTGAAACACATCCAAAAGGCGAGGAAATCGGCGAATCAGGTGGATATGCCTTCCTCAAGACCTCCACCACCACCACCGGTTCCATTTGACTCGCACCTCTCCACCTTCTGCCGGTGTCACCCCCGCCTACCGAGGCCAACGTTGTATTGATCCACCGCACCAGACCCCCTCCAAATGCCACCGACACCGCCACCGTCCACAACGCCGCGTACTCTCGGTACAAGACGAGTCGGGGATGGCGATTCGGGCGGGCGTCACGCACTTCGACCTCGCGACGGACTACGGATCCAATTCCGCCGTCGCGTCTGCCCTGAAACGGTACCTCGACGTATTTGGGTAGCTCTGACCTTCGAGGGGGAGAACTGGTCCAAGTTCCATCTGACCTCAAACAAAAAAGTCGTGACGGTCCANGTGGGGGGCATCATTGTTCCTGCGTCATCACTTGGCGTATGGATCCGAATAGATCCAAACGCCAAGTGATGACGCAGGAACAATGATGCCCCCCACCAAGGCCCGGTCCTCCGTCGTCGTTGCGGTTCCCTGGGGTCTCTCTCCACGATGGGTGCCTCTCTAATTGTCTTTCTGAGCCGGGCCTTCACCAATGACACGCTCGTCAACATGGACGGAACACGCGCGGTGTGGTCACGTGGTGGTGGCAATCCACTTGAATATATTGGAGCATCACTACCATCGCCACCGTCAATGTCAATCCGAAGGGTGCTGACCGCGGGTGCCTTCCTCCTCTGAATCATTGACATTAGTCCCCATTGCTGACACCCCACCCAAACTAGCACTGCGAGCGGGAAACAAGTACATCAAAATACCGCGTACTCTCTGTACAAGACGCGTCGGTTATGGCGCTTCGGGCGGGCATCAAGCACTTCGACCTGGCGTCGGACTACGGATCCAATTCCGCCGTCACATCTGACCTGAAACGACACCTCAACGTATTCGGGGATCTCTGACCTTCGAGGGGAGAACTGGTCCAAGTTCCATCTGACTTCAAACAAACAAATCATGACGGTCCACGGCGGTGTGCCTCTCGTGTAGATGTGCCTCTCGCGTGGATGTGCCTCTTGCGCGGCATTCGTCCTGACTGGGCGGCAAGATCGTCAATGTCACTGTCGGAACAAGATATCCTCGCTCGGACGCGTGTCTCTCTAGCTCAAAGCGCGGGACAAGGCACGGGATGCGGCGGCATTGGCCTTTGCCGACGCAGTGAGAGATACTGAGGAGGCGGAGCGGTTCCGGGCCGAGGTCAAAGTGCAGGTGCAGAAGGACATAGTGGAGGTCCGCTTTATTGAAGAGCGGGATGCGCAGATTTGAGCGGAGAGGGAGGTGGATCGGCTGGAGAAGTTCGCGCTTGCCAAGGAGGAAGAAGTAGCTTGGTATAGGGCAGAGGCGGGGCAGGCCAAGACACCGGAGAAGGAGGCGGGGGCACCACTTGGGTCCCTTTTTGGATCCATGTTTTGCGAAACGCAGCCGCAAGAAGCGATGCACAAGCTTGGCATGCGGCCCGTCCCTGGCGTCATGCGCCTGTCTGTGAAGAAGTCCGGCCATGTCCTCTTCGTCATCTACCGCCCGGACGGCACCTACGTCGTTTTCGGAGAGGCCGAAACGGAGGATTCAGGCATGAATGTATCATATGTGTCACTCAAAAACCAAATACATGCGGTGGCGTCGATCAACTCATGTGTGCTGCAACGCCGAAGTATTATATTGGCATCATGGCTTTACTTCCTTGCCTTCATTTTTTCTTCTTGTTTTAATGTAAGCTGGTTGATTTTTCGGAATGATAATTATCTCCAAGTGGAAAGTACGATCAGCTTCCTACATCGTTCTCGATAAAATCAAATGTGTTGTAAGGAAATCCTTGTATGAAATGCTTTTCTCAAGATACTCCAATCACCGGCCGACACTTACATAGATGGTGAATGGATAACAGCGTAAACAGCGTGTCGTCCTCATTAGTAGTTGTGCATGCAGGAGATCAGCACCTAGATCGACCTACTGGCGGATGTCTAGCTATAAAGAATAAAATATGACTTTGTAACTTCTCTCTAGAGTAGTCTTGTAAATATGAAGGCTTGCATATTATGTGTCCAATCATTCTACTACAGTAACAGTGCTACGTACAATCAGCAGTTGTTATATACAGGCATTGCGTCGAAGAGCGCATTGATTGTACAAAAGTGCCGTCAACGTAAAGTCTTGTCCTATCAATATCAGACATATACAAGTAATAGGTGATATTTTAAAGGTATGAAGCCACAATCGTCGTTAATAATTATGTCACGTATGAGGCAATAAATGAAGAGCATAATATATTTCAAACGAAGAAGGAAGAAAAGCACCCTGAATATGTCTGCCATATTCTATTTCCTCCTAGAATTCTGTGCTTCAACCCATCTCCTCGTCCGCAAACGACGCCGCTCTATCGGCCGTCCCTCCCCTTGGACGACGCTGCAAGTTCTGGTCTTCCGTGGTCGAGGGGACCAATTCCGCGTCGTCGTCGCCGTTCAGTCTCTCGCTGCTGGTTTTTTCTCCCGCATTGCTACCGAAACTCGAGCCACGGTGTATGGACGACGGTGGCGATAGTTGTCGGTATTTTTCTCCTGCATCTTTCTTATCCTTCTTCTGCTTGTCGAATATCTGCGACGCGTTGTTGAGGTCATTCGTTCATTCGTTGCATTAGGTAAGAAAGGAGAAGGACGAAGTTTATTTAGATTAATGAGTGCGATCAATCGGGTTGAGGAAAACGGCACGCTTCCATTGTGCAGCTGAAATAGAGAGTCAGAACAAACCAACAAAGAAAGCTCCAGAAGCTCAGCCCAGCTACGCACCTTGTACAATTCCTTCTTGACAAAATGCGACACCGCCGTCATGCTGACCACGCTCAAACACAGACCGTAAAGTACCATTTTCCGATGCGTCTCATCGCTCACGCCCATCGTCCGCGCCCCCGCATCCTCCGCAGCCGCATTGTCTTCACCACCACCGCCCCCCCCTGAAACGGCTGCCTCGCCGGCGGATACGCTCGTTGCGCTCATGACGAGCGTATCCGTCGACGCGCCTAGAAAGGCGTACAGCAGCATCAAAGGAAGGGCGGCAATTTTGGCCGCGGCGAAATTGCGGAGGGGCATGGATGTCGTCCCGCACATGTAAGACACGGGTCCGAGAGGGAGGATTGGGGTAAGGTAGAGGAGGCACATTATTTTGAAGCCGTTGTCCGACACCGCTGTTTAGTGTGTAGCATGCGCATGAGCGATTTCGTTGGAATTAGAGCNACTTAAACAACTCAATCGATTGACTACTCTCTCTTATCTTTTAGACAATGAAGGTAACACCGAATTCTACCACCCCCTCAAACCCCCCAAGTGTTGCTGCGCAACACCACATGTGTTACTTATATAAACCACACTGAGAGCTACAATATGATATATTTTTCATCATTATAAATCAATAACTCGTGACATATCACAAATAAGAGTTTACCCCCCCCCCCCTGACCATACAGGTACCCACATGTAACCCCCCAATGCCACTGCTGCAGAAACCTTCACACCAACTGCCTCCCAACCATCATTTGTAACCCATCAGTCTACAATAGAATTCACCCAACTCCCCCCTGTCACATCAACTTTCGACAGAAAAATGACATACGTAAATAAGAAAAGGGTTATCAACAGTACTGACCTCCCTCCTGATCCAGGACATCATATGTAATAACATTCACCATGGTCTCCATTCCCCCCCCACTGCCAGTACTAAAATAAATCCTCAACTACTACCAACCAGCAATGATTTCCACAGAGAGTGTTTCTCACCCCTGACAGCGCCACCAGCTCCTGACACAGCACAGAGGCCGGTCCACTGATGAGACCTCCACCAACAAACCATAAGTCAGTGCGACCCCAACAGTCTGCCTCTCAGCACCAGCTGATGCATCCACCACAGGCAAAAATTGGGCATATGATACCACATATCTTCCGGCAGATGATAAAATTTTGGCTACATTTAGAAATAATGCTGAAGTCACAGACCCCAGTAATGCAGATCCGTTTCGCATGTTTTTCCAAACTTTCTATGGTTTCTGCTTCAGGCGAATTACACATTCACGGCCAAGGTCACGGGCTTCCTGGAGTTGTTCCAGGATTACGGGGCAAAGTTGGAATGCAACTTCTCTCCCTTCCACACAAGGGGTACTCCCAAATTATCCCCAACTTCTGGGTGAAGCAACTGTGACAATGCTTGGACAAGTGCGAAGCTACTGTCCACGCCCCCATCCTACATATGAATCCCTGAGCTTCAGCGTAAGGGTACTGGTGATAAATACCTAATGAGCGTGGCCCGTGACGCTGGTTTCTTCACCAAGGACCAGATTATCCTCCATAAAGCTGCAACAATCATCAAGGGCCACACCATCAGCGCCATCACAACCCTCGATGGAAAAAATATCAAGAAAGGCATTGTAGATCATAGACAACAGTATGGACGACCAAAAATCATGCTAATGTTGGTCCCATGCAATGGAGTGGTCTAACAATCACTACGCGGCCTTGTACACGTAACATCCCCCCAGCGTCAACGGAGTCCCAGGCAGCAACAGGGCCACGCAGGCCCCGTACACCAGAACGAAGGCCGCGGCACCGGTGCTTGGGTGGGTTTTCACCCACAGCAAAAAGGTTTGTATCCGATGCGCCGAGAGGAGGCGTCGTTCCGGGGGGGAGAAGAGGCAGTCGGCGATGAGGGCCAGAGCGGCGAGGGGGAGGAGGAAGGTGAGGGTGCGTCGGCAGGTGCCGCTCCGCCTTTTTACCTTGATGCCGCCGCCGCGTCCTCCCCGGTGGTCGTCGATGGAGGCGCCACCTTTAGATATGGCGATGGGTGCGGATGACGTGGAAGACTGAGGCATGTTGTCGAGGCGACGAAGCAGGTCGTCGACACCGCTGCCATTCCCGGTTCCATTGTGGTCCTGCTGCTGATGCTGCATTGCTCCTGCAGAAGTGTTCCGTCTTCGTCTGTCCGATGTCGACGTCGACGAAGAAGCACCGGTTCCGCTCCTCGTATCGACCATACTGAGAAATTTTTAAACGGGGTTGAAATCAAGTGGTCCTCACGCCTGCGGACCATTTAGAGCGATGAAAAAAAGCGGTGAAGGGATTGTAAATGTAACATGAGTGACCGTGTACAGCGTGCAGAATGAGTGACCGTGTACGGCGTGCAGACGATGCGACAATTAACATTATCCCCAGAATCGCACCGAAGGATGATGAGAGGGGGAGGAGCAACGTACGAGAAAAGAAGACAGCAATACGGTAAGACCTTGATAGTCCTTTGACGGCTATCTTGTTTCGGTAGGCAAGATTACAAAAACAGGGAAAACATTGAGAGAAGCAAGACTGGAAACGGTCCCGTAAAAGGTACACGTAGAGCAAGTAAATACCAAGCAAGGTATTGGACAGTTTCGAAATAAAAAAACGGCCATGTAGGGGGTTACGCAGATCAAGTACCGTGGAAAGGAAGAAAATGTTTGAATAAAAAACAGCCCCGTAGAAGTTGTACGTAGAACAAGTACCGTCAGGAACATATTTAGAATTGGAAAAACTGCCACCGTGGAAGGTCTACGTAGAATAAGTACCGCGGACAGGAGAAAAATATTTGGAATTGAATAAAAACTGCCACGGTGGAAGGTTTACGTAGAACAAGTACCACGGAATGATATTGGGAATGAAAGGAATGTGCAAAAACCTTGAAAAAACATACACCAACCAACACACCATGCTTGTAGTGCAGTCAAGGAGATGCTCTACGCGTGCTCCCAGATGAATCGTGCGTCATCCAGGTCCAAATAAACACTTGGGGAAACAAAAATTAAAGTAAATGTGATCAAAGCTCGAAAGCCGAAAAGATACTCAAATACAGTTTAGGAGGGTACTTTACGCTCCCAAAATATACGAGGGCGTCTTTCCGTCAAAATTTAAACCTGATAGAAAAATAAAATATTAGATTGAAAGTCCAAGAAAAGAAGGAACACCGCCTCCATACATCAAAAACAAAGTTCCGGGCTGAAAGTGTGGACCCAATACGCTTCCGTTGAAAAAGGATGCTCCTTCTGAGCTCCTAGTAGATACTTGGGAGGAACCAAAAAGAAAATTGACGTAATGGTCGAGGAATACGTTTGGACACGTTCTTCTCTTCACCCCCCATAACTTTATTTTCAACAAAACATTTAAAAAATAATCGACAAAGGAAGTGTCGTGTCACAAGAACTCCCAAACTGGCACATCTATACCCGGGCCAAGATAGATGCTAGGAAAAGAACCTTGCAAAACAAGGAACAAAGACCACTTGGAGAACGTGACAAATCCCATAAATCGCGATGGTAATAAAAAGATTAAAAAAAAGTACAAAAGCGCACAAGCATTCGATCAAGGACGACGCTCCTCGTGCAGTCCTGAACGAAAGAGTGCTCCTTTTCCGGGCTTGAATCTCCAAATCGTCACAAGACGACCTCCACCTCCAAATCATTTCCGAGGAAAAAAGTCCTTCTGTTAGAAGGACGCACATCGATCGGGCACTCCCGAGCAAAGCTCTATGGGCCCAGGTATAGTTATTTTCTGGAAGAAAATAAAAAATGAAGGAGGAAACATTCTCAGGAACGACGTTTTGAAGGTTCGACTCTTTCCACAACCTATTCTTCCAAGAGCTACCCCACTTTCTGACAAATATACATGAGAAGATGAAAAAGCAACACATTCTATCAAGGACGATGCAATCCTCGCATAATCGCAAACGAAATGTTCCTTCTCCAGGCCTAAAAGATAATTGAAGAAATCCCACAAAAATAAACTCGTACAAATGAAAATGTACAAAAAGAGGGTGAAAAAAAAACATATCAGTCAAGGACGATGTTTCTTCGTTTCGTCCTAAACGAAATGCTTCTTCTCCAGGGACTCACTTGACTTATGGAACACTTTTTTTCTCCCAACATGAAAAAAATAAAAGTGGAAGAAACGGAGAGACGTCTATTCTCAAAAAGTGAATTTCATTTACTCTCGCCCTCCCCCCACGCCACACCTACGCTGCCAACAAATATATACAAGAGAGAGGAAAAGAAGTACTCCAGTCACGGGCGAAATTCAGCTTTGGCTCAAACGAAATGCTTCTTCTCCAGGTTCGTTTACTCTCGCCCTTTTCCCCCACGCAACATTTCCGCTGCCAACAATTATACACGAGAAAAAGGTGAAAAAGAAGAAATAAAGCCAAGGACGACATTCAGATTCGTCCTAAACTAAATACTTCTTCTCCATGAGCTTGATTTTTGCAACACTGCTGCTTCACTCCAAACATTTAAAAAATAAAGGCGGAATTAAGGATCAAAACTCCTCCAAGGCTTACTATTCTCAAAAGGTCTAAAGAAACTAAGGTTCGATAAATAAACGAAAAGTCTCGAAATAATTGCGTGTATTCTCGCCCTTCCCCCTCACGCAACACCCCCACTGTCAACAAATGTACACCAGAAAAGGTGAAAAAGAAGAAATAAAGTCAAGGTCGACTTTCGCCTCGTTCTAAACTAAATGCTTCTTCTCCATAATGTTGATTTTTAAAACAAGTAACTTCACTTCTCGCCCTTTTCCCTCCCCCAACGAAACACCCCCGCTGCCAACGAATACACGGAGAAAAAGAAGTACTACAGTCAAGGTCGACAGTTGGCTTGGACCTAAAATAAAACTTCTTCTCCATAAGCTTAAAAAATACTAAAATATAGGAAAAAAGCGGATCCGATCTCAGTGCTCTTCGAAAAAGTCGCAAGAACAAATTGGGCAAAGAAAAAGAGAAGCCCGTTCATTCACAATTTCTTTTCGTCACATTTTGCAACACCCCCCCCCAAATAAATACTTGGCGTCTGTTTTTCGTGTTATAAATCCAAACGAGCATCGTTTGGAATTATAACACGAAAAGCAGGCAAGTTTCGTGTTTCGTCCTCTACTTGTACAGGCGATATGAACGACCCTCCAAATCTTGTTGCAGCGCACACCTACACAATCAGGTACCACGGGTAGATTCCTAATTCCACACACCGCCGCGGAGGTGATCCGCTGGAGGAATGAAACCTGTCATGAATGAATCCGCCGGATACGCGCACCAATCTCTGCTTCATCCTTCCTTCCTTCTTCGTGTGTTCGCATAATGCTCCGTACGCTGCTCTGTCCCTCCTCTCGTTTCCCGTCATTCTCTCAACCTCTGGCAGCGCAGCGCCGCCACCGACGCGTCTCGTAGATAGAGAGGAGACCACAGGAATCAATTCGACACCTACCTTTGGAGAAATGCTTTGCTCACTTTACTTGCTTATTTTTTCGTTTTTTAAGTTGTTTGTGTCTCCTCTAGACCTACATACTGCACTCGTACCTGGAGAGTCTGTGCACATTGGTAACCGTAATTCTACAGCCGGAGTGTTCTAGATTTCGACGCCGCTGCCGCCGCTCCGTCGGCACCGTCGGACGAATAC
>JALLOR010000073.1:0-14553 GCA_036939395.1 Porosira glacialis
TTGTCCCCGTCTCGATCAGACTTGGCCCTACACCTCCGTCTCAACCGCCTTCGACCGACGCCTCCATCTCAACCGCCTTCGACCGTACGCCTCTGCCTTCGATCGAAGGCGCCGTCTCCACCGACTTCGACGGTACGCCCCCCGTCTCGATCGAAGGCGCCGCAGTTTCGACCGCCGAAGGCGCCGCAGTTTCTACTACCGCCTTCCAAGACCGTACACCTCTGCCTTCGATCGAAGGCGCCGTCTCCACCGCCTTCGACCACACGCCCCCCGTCTCGATGTACCTGGCGTTGATGTTTTCTACCGAGAGTCAACGAAAAGGAAACACTCCCTTCCCGGATCCGTTAGAAGAGCGACGAATTCTGATAATGCGGCGGATGAAGACGGCGGATCCTTCGACAAACAGCGCAAAAATTTGAGTGCCCGCGTCCGCGAAAAGGTCTCCACTGCCGGTCGAAGCGTACGTCGCATCGTGAGTCGACTCACTTCAGGCGGCCCTTCCATAGCCGGTGTCCTCAAAGACGTCGTGGTCGGCGCGGCGGATATTGTAGCGGAGGAGGTACGGGCTGCAGCGCGGAATGTTGTTCAGGCGAGGAATGCGCGGGGATTGGACGACCAGGCGCAAATTGAGGGAGACACTCAAGCGGCGATCGATGCGATATCCCTCGCGAAGACGACAGTGGCGGACGCATTCTACGCCGCCGAAAGTGCGCTTGACGCTGCCGAGGACGAACTAAAGCGGGCGCGAACGGAACTGGATAGCTCGAAGCGCGACGCCGCGTTGGGACTGGCAGCAGCGGAGAGGGCGGCGGCTGATGCAGCGAATAAGGCACGATTGGCCACCGAAAGTGCTACCTTAGCTGTTACTTCGACTTTGGTTTCCAATGAAAGCGCCACCTCGGCTGTTACGCCCACTTTGGAATCTGATGCCGCGGTCGTACAAAGTGCGGTTGACGCGATTGAAGCTCCGTCGCAGGAGGCTTCTGAAGCTACTGGAGCTCAAATAAGTAAAGACGATGGTACGGATTCCTCATCCATTGATTCGGAGAAAGATGGTGATTTGTGGAATAACTTTGATGCATCGTCTCTCCGCTACGAGGATATTGACTACGCACTGTCAGAAATGCTCCCTCCATTTATAAACGAAGACGAGTGCTTGGTGCCGGGCGAACCCATTGTACGCGTTGAAAAAGCGTCACAAAACTCAAGGAGGATCTTTGCCGGTATTGACATACCTGTCGATGTTGAGGACGTTTGGAAGGTAAGTTTTAAATGGTTCGTCCTGGACTCGCGTGTACTATTTTCCCAGCTCTTTCTTAGTTTTGCGATGTTCCTTTAACCTCAAGTTTGTATCTAATCTGCCTACCTGCATCTTTTCTCCTCACACCATATCAACAATTTTGCTAGCTTCTTACGGACTACGAAAATCTGCAAAAAGTGATACCCAATTTGGTCGTGAATGAAGTAATAAATTTGTACGAAGGTTGCAACGGGGATGTGTCAACATTCTCATCGGACAATTCGCTCGAAGATGAAGATCAGTGTAAGGCCATGGCCGAAGAAATGGAGGGAGTCGTCCTGAAACAGGTGGGAGGGGCGAAGGTGGTCGGAAGTCCGCGAATGGCCCATGGGCATGCCAGACTTTGCGCATTTCGAGGACGAGATGTACGAGGGTAAGTCTCGGTCGGCTCGCGCGCGAGAGAACAAAGGGCGGGAATTGAAGCGGTACATCTTTCCTCGGCCGTTTGCGTTGTCGTCGTTGCCGCACAAGGATATATCGATGCAGAGCATCGAGGAGGACGACGGAGAGTTTCGAATGTATCAAGGAGTCTGGAGTTGATTTTAGGTTTAATAGAGTCATTAATGTTGCTAGTTGCTGTAAAATGTGAAAAATGAAGATGCACATATTTCCTCGGCCATTAGCAATATCGTCGTTGCCGTACAATGATATATAGATGCAAAATGTTGAAGAGGACTACGGCGAGTTTCGAAATGTATCGGGGAGTCTGGAAAGGGCGCAGCAGTGCAATACGATTGCCTTATGCCGTCGAAGTGAGTCCCACTTAGGCCCTACGATACCTAGGTCTACCCGTGGCGTTTCTTGAATGAAGGATCGCGCAGGACTTATGTAACAACTTGATAGCTAGCAGGTATGTATTAACAAATAAAGAGTCGGCATAGAGGCGTAAAATATTGATTTTAGGTTTAATACATTTATAAACATTGCTAGTTGCCGACCAAAGGCACAATTTACCCATAAGCTCCCCAGATTACTCCATTAATGCAAGTTCTCGTCCAACAGACTCTTCAAAAGTTCCTGGAGTACTTGTAGAATTGTGTTCTAGAGATTGCATTGCTTCTTCTTCCATATTTGACAGTGTTTTCTGTTGCTCTGAAGAAAGAGGATTTTTGCCATAATAACCTCGGGTTGCCAACTTTCTCCATACGTCCCAAAGCTTTCCAGTTCCGTGGTCGTTGCTTTCTTTCCCGTCCGTCTGAGCCACTGGATCACCAAACGTGAAACGTTTGTAAGGCGTTCCACACAATGGGTCCGACGCTCCAGTAAAGAAGTGAGACGCGAGTTCGGGATTTGACGGGAGCCAATAAATTTGTGATCCCGTGGAGCAAAATCCATGAGTATCTCTGAAACATATCCCGGATGTTTCATCTCTCAGCGCTGACGCCATTCGCTTGACCCACCACCGAGGCGAGGGCGTCGATACCATTGTTGCGCTATCTCTTCTCATGTTTTCCAAGTGCTCCAGTCCGGCAGCTTCGCGACCACAAACTTCCAGATTTGCGTGGGCGCGCCCCCCTGCTTCTACTGACAGTTTCCAGTCGAATTTCGGAGACCCGTCCCACCATCCATTTTCCTTGCAAACCGATCGAATACCAGAGGACACAGCCATCCAGTCGCTCCGGATAGAAAGTCCGTTGGATATGTTCCGAAAACTTCCAGGACCTCGCACCCGTTCACTGGCCCAATGTCTCACACCCGCGGTTTCGAGCACGTACGCATCCTCCGAGTCGACAAAAAGGAATCCGTTCTCGTACGTCCAGTCACCGCCGCCATCCTCGCACGCACCGCCCTGACCGTGCGCCTCGATCAGAGCAATGCACACATCAAGTGCCTCCCTGGCGGAAGATCCGCGCTCTAGTGCCAGGCGGAGCAGGTCCATGCCTAGGAGACGCGGCTCGTTCCCGAGCTCGTGGGCGAGCTGAGAGTGCACGGCCTCGTTTCCTCCCACCACTCCGGCTTCGTTGGAACCTTCGTGGGACAGGGCAGAAACGAGGAGATAGCGGCCATTGTTACCAAGTTTGTGTTTACTCTTGACACAACATATCATCACTTGAGCAATAAAAAAACTAGTACTTACCTATCTCACAGCTCCACATCCAAGAGGGCTTTGAAAGAACACAACCCAAAGTGTTGTAAGCCTGTGGTATCTCAATATGGGTACACCGTACTGTTCTCCCCGGTGCGTGTCACCCCCACCTCGTGCTTCTCTTCCGAAGGTCGATCAGTGTTCTTTCCGAACAACACCCCACCGATGTTGCTGCACGGCGCCGCCTCTGATGACGACTGGGTGTGGGGCGTGGAACCAACTATGTAGCAGAATGTGTCGCATGATATGGGTACGGGGGCACACAGAGGGGAAAGAGGCGAAACCTTCATGATGGTGTTTGCTTGTGGCAGCGTTTTTGTTTTTATCTTGCTTTTGCAGTTTTTAGTTTTCTCTTTTTTGGTGTTCAGTAACATGGCTAGCCATAACACAGGGATGACACACACCAATGCCTTCGTGCTGATGAGTTACTATAGAGATGTGATATTGAATGATGTGGGTATGGGATGGAATAATGTTGGGATTTGGTGTTTCTGATCAGGCTTTGGTATCGACACTGTCTTGACACCTACTTTTTGTGTGCAGAGGGGGGGGCGTGTCAGGCGTTCGACCGCCTCCCCTATGGAAATTCAGTACAAATTCCTACGCAACTCTTTTTCCTAGAGGTCTGAGATTTCGAATCTCTAGCCAAGAGATCCCATCTCTTGGTGGTTAGCGATAGATGACTTGCAATGTGTAGTAGATAAATTACCAGTAGAATGTATAATATATTAATATCATGCAGCATAAAGTTAAATATTTATTTTAGAAGAAAAACACGAATCATCTATTATAAAATATGTATGTTGTTTGACACCTCTTTCTCTAATACATGGAGCTTAAAATTAACCAAATATTATGTATTGGTTAACACATAATTTACACCAGCACAAATTTGTGGGTTAAATTCCCACACCCCTATGTACACTATATACTATTATGGGTGGACATTGTGTTGTAAGATGGAGGCATGGGTTCGACAGATCAGAAAGATAATGTGGGTTTAATCCCCACATATAGACCATGTTTTAAATAACCACATTTTAAATTAATGTTTACTTGGTTGGATATATTGTAATTGGATAGTGGAGGTTTGGAATACCAGTAAGTGGCCAGGTTGGATCAGTTAGGTTTTAGTACTTCATTACTGCATCTGAATTGTTGGGGATAACTCCCCAACATCAGGTACACACTCTTGGTAGCTACAGTAGTGATCCTGAGTCCATCCTGAATGAATACTATAATTTAAAAAAATATCAAATTTTTCCTATATTTATTAGAGATAATAGTATTATTAGTAGCAAGTACAATATACCTGCACAATTTACAGCATTTATTGTTTGTGATATGTCTGATATGTCCCCCTTCTCTCGCGTTCTCTCCCCTTCTCTTCCCCCGCCCTTTCTGGAAATTAAAATTGACCCCAGAGAAAGGATTTACCGCTTTTCGCCAAGGACACGCCTGCATGGTTTTTTAAAATCAATGATTAAGAAACGTCTTTGTATGCCGAAGATATTTTTACGTACGTTGTATTAAAGACACCGTGCGTGCTCGATTGATGAATATGCGTTATTATGTATATAAATATAAGTATTTTCTCAAAAGTGTATTTCTTTACCAATTTTGAGGTGGGCTATACCAAGCGATGTTTCTCGATAAAATTTCCAACGCATATTCAGGCTCGACGGTCATGCGCTTCTAGATATTGATGGCAGGTACAATAATGACACACTATTTGAATAAAGACTAAACGAGTATTACAACAGAAAGGTAATTTACTTGGTTCATTCAAATATAAATATCCGTTGCTTGCTAGACATATATGAAATGTCAAGTGTAACGGTATACTATATGGGATAATATTTCATTAGTAAATATTTCCCATATCATATGTCGGTTTTGTACCTGTTGGTAAGCATGCGCGAGATGGCAATTGTCTCTTCATTCCATCCCCAGAGAGCAGAGAGCCCCTCGCGTCGGTGAAACAAAAACGAATTAGACTTTTTGTTTTGGCAGCCGAGTGTGTCTCTCGAAAACGAAGAAACGTAACGTCCTTTCACAAACATTTCAGACGTCAATCACCGCGAAGATTTGCAACCATGTCGACTCCAGGACCTAAATCCACGCCAGGCGGCATGGCCCACTTCAACATCCTTCACGGATTCACTGAGGCCCTTGTTCGGGGAATGCGATCATCTTTCCTCGGGGACGCTGATTACCATCACCTCACTCAGTGCGAGACTTTGGACGACGTCCGTCTTAACTTGAGCGAATCGGATTATGCCGAGGCCCTTGCGGACATGAACTCCTTGAGTCCGACGGGCTTGCAGAAGGCGGCTGTTGAGAAAGTAAGTTGAGAGCCGCTCAGTCAAGTTTCTACTGCGTTGGAGATTGCGACCTGGTATCAGCTCCTGTGGTGAAAATGATCTGCATCAGTCTTTTTTCATCCTAGAGACCACCGCAGAATTGAAGACCATCATAGCAAAGAATCACACGGTGTCTTACTCGTAGAACTATTTACCGCCCGCCAGCTGCCATTGTATCTGACTTTTTATTTACCTGTTCCTTTTGATCGAAAATTTCCGCGACGGCTTCAGTTGGTTACTGAGTTCCAATATTTACGCACTCAGGCCGTGGAGCCTCTCGCGACGTTCCTCGATTTCGTCACATATGAATACATGATTGAGAACGTTATGCTCTTGCTTAAGGGCACCTTGAGTGGTAGGGACATCAATGAGCTCATTGCGCAGTGCCACCCCCTTGGTATGTTCAAGGAGTCTACGATGCGTTCTATCCCCACCTTTGATTCCACTCCCCGGGGATACCAGGACCTCTACCAAACTGTCCTTGTTGATACTCCAGTTGGACCGTATTTTTCTCAGTTCCTCAAAGAAACTGCTGACCGAGGACACGCTGGCAATGTACTTGAGGAAGTTGAGATTGAGATCATTAAGTCTTCTCTCATCAAGTTTTGGATTGAAGATTTCTCTTCCTATGTTGAGAAGCTCGGCGGTGAAAACGCGACAATCATGGGTGACCTCCTCAAGGTCAGGGCTGATACAAACGCGATCAACATCACCCTGAACTCTTTCGGTACTCCGTTGAATGAGCCCGCCATGCGTGCCTCCGACCGAAAGCGTCTATACCCGGGTGTTGGACACCTTTATCCCGCTGGTACGTCGATGCTAGCAGATGTGGCTGATGAGGATGAACTTGGACGTGTTCTTGAGCTCTTCCCCCAGTACTCGAGTATCTGGAACGTGCATGCTGCGGGTGGCGATGGCAAGAGCATTGATGATGCCTTCTATGAGCGTGATGTGCAAATGCTTGAATTAGCGTTCGAGGGTCAGTTTCACTTTGGTCCCTTTTATGCTTACGTGAAGCTTAAGGAACAGGAGATCCGTAACTTGGTGTGGATTTCGGAGTGCATACTTCAGCAGCAGAAAGATGAGATCAATAAGTTCGTCCCAGTGTTCAGCTTCCATGCGCCTTGGAGGTCTGGCAGCAAGAAGCGTTAATTAAGGGATATCAGAGATCCTGTTGCATCCTGGCTCTTAATTTTCAGCTTTCAGCTGCAGAGGTGATTCTCGGTAGTTCAGTTCACTATGCGGATAAATTATTGGGATGGAGCATGCACGCCAGCCTTATGGGAAGTTTATCCCTGCTTGTATCCAGGATGATATGTGGTTTTTAATCATTATATGATAATTTGTGTAAAAGATGCATCATTTGTTATTGACATCATTTGTTATTGACTGCAATGAGTAAAAGTTCCTGTTAGTTGTGAACACTTATGAAGCTTCTCTTTTTGTGCGTGAAAATTTTTTATACCTCGTTATTGAAATTTATTTCATGCGTGCTTAGTGAGCCAGAATTAAAATTCTAATTGATAGTTGTGTACACTAACGAACGTCTAGCGTTTGTAAATAAGGTCCTGAATTGTGGAAGTGATGTCACGGTATTTACGAATAGAACGCTACAATATCTACCTACGGTAAGACTTCAGTATCATCCTCGCACAAACTTTTAGAGGGAAATGATCCACGTATGAAATATGGACAATAAATAATTTGAAGGAAAAGCTCAAAGCTGATGGTTGGTCCATCGTTGAAAATCAGCCAAAGGTGCTCATGAATACGTCACATACGTCCTCCAAACCGCTGGAAACAGCCACAAGTAAAGGTTGGCAAAAATACTTTCACTAAAATTAGGAAAGATAAATTATCCCATGGCAACAACCTTGAAGAAGCAAACATGGCGCCAGTTTTGAATATCTGCGTCGGGCTAGTTGTAGGAAAATACATCGGGAAGCAGCGACAGCGAATAAATGAAGATCCAAGCCGGTGAGTCTTTAGGCATGCATATCAAAGTTGTATCAGCAGCTGGTGAAGAACCTAAGACATGATTCACTGATATTAGAATAGAGCAAGCAGCAATTACGAGAAAGCAAGATATTATGTTGATGAACAATCATCCGCCCGGGCGAAAACAATCAGAAAAAAGAGTTTTGACTTTTCGTTCCGAGTTTTCTATGGGAATGGCGGCTCATGAAATGATGACAAGGATATTGTTGTGTCGCTCTTGTCTGGGGATTGAGAATTCGTCGACGGCTGCTGCCTTGTACTACGAGGTGTTTGGAAAATGTAAAAAAGAGTTTATCTTCACTGTCGTGCTTATGATGTTATAACAAGGAGGGATGATAACAATTTTTTCAAAACTTTACAGCTAGCAGTATCCTCTCAATACGCGTGATTATTACAATATTAAAACTCTCGAACGACGCAGTTTTCACAAGCCCAAAGTTAACTTCCTTCCCAGAGGGACATAAGACATGCCTACCAAACTTTAAAATCGAGGAGTAGTGACTTTCCTTGAGGGTTCTGTAAGATATCGATTGAAAAAGGGAGAATGTAATTTGTGTATTCACCACATGTTTTGGTGACATTGATTGCCTTTCATAAAACACAACCAAAACTCTTATGTGTCAATAATTAGAAATCATGATCTTTTCTACGAAGGGTATGATTTAAGTGAAAGTTATACCAAACACAGTAAAGTATCTAGAATTATGAAAGCTATGAGCTATGTTTAGGAGTACTTCATCCATCCCATGTCAATCGCCTTCTCTCGGAACGCCTGTCTCTTCATGTCGATTCCGTATTTGCGGATAAGACCATTTCCACCCTTTCGGCCAGTGACCCGGCACTGACGGGATCCCTTTCCGTAATTCTTGGGGTGGGTGTGGTAGAGCTTGTTGGGTACGCGAGTCTCAGCCATTTTGAATGTGATGGATTAAAGACTAATGTTGCATCAGTCGGTTTTAGGACAGAAGAGAAAAACATCGCAACATGGGGTGAGATAAAGGGTGAAAGACGAGAGAAGCAAGTGAATGAATGCGACACTAAATCATCCTAAAAAGATGAATTGCTCATGGGTGACAATATCCCAATCGTGGAAATACTACGCGAGGCAAAGAAAAGGGATCGGCGAAGTGACATTAAACAAGGTACTTTTTCCTCTTCACTTCAACTGTGACAATCAATTGGAAAAAGTAATGCAAAACCATAACCTATCGTTGAAAAACCTCAAGCTCGAGTTTCTCATTCACAACCTTCCAATTCCCAACTGTGCTTGAGATACTTTCATGCAATGAAGCCTCGAGAGTGAGTAATTACAACTAGGTCGGTGCAGCCCAAACGCCCAGTTTCAACCATCAAATTCATTCATTTTAAAAGCTGCAAAAGCTCATCTTCCTCTCAGCATCTACCTTTCGCACGGCAAGATAGCGGGGAAGAATTGCGAACTCCACACTCCGGAAGAGACAGACCGCTAATTCTAAAATCGAAAGCTGGGATTTCCATGTGCGTCACAACAAACGCCGAAGCCGTTTCGTCGAGAACGGCGCGCCACCATGGCGTCTTAGGGTTGCGTACCAGTTGAACTCGTTTTCAAGCAAATTGATAGATAGAACGTTTCGAGGGCTGATGAGGTGAGATGCCGGTGAGTCTCTTACTAAAAAAAGGCTCACGGACGACGGAAGGACTAGTATTGCGTTCATACATATTGTACGTACGTAGATACAGTAAGATTGATTAGGAACCAGCAAGTAGTATTGTCTAGTTACAAGTTACTACTTACAGTAGACAGTAGAGGCATAGGATCGTTGTACGTAGGGAGTATTGTAAAAATGAAAAAATCATAATATAAGAGAAAAAGAAAAGGAAAAAAAAGAAAATTAGAAGACAAGCTCACAAATACTACTACTATTATTTGTAACAGCATACAAACGCCCCGCCCTGTGTAGGAACCTGAGCACGTAGCATAGGCCTACAACTAATTAGACTAATCTGTTCTGAAAATTTTAAATAATTTAATGGAATTAAAAAAAAAATGTAGTAAAAATGAAAAATGCGAGCCATTCCTCATCAACCTCTGAGAAGTATGGGGGTTTAAGGATTCTGCTGTCCTCTCACCTCTTACTTTTACGAATATGTACTTTTATCTTTATAATGATTAATAATTACATAAGTAATGAATATATTATATTAGTATTTTCTGATACGGTAAAAAAATTCGCGAGGTCCTATCTGTTGGCACGGGTGATATTAAGAGCATTTTGTTGCATACCACTGCGCGGTAATGGCAAAGTTGATTGCTATGTGTTTATGTTTTGTTNACAGCCCCACATCCAAGAGGGCTTTGAAAGAACACAACCCAAAGTTTTGGAAGCCTGCGGTATTTCGATATGAGTGCACCGCACCGTGCTCCCGTGTGCGTGGTTCCCCCCCGCGGTACGTAACACCTCGTGCTTCTCTTCCGACGGTCGATCAGCGTTCTTTCCGAACAACACCCCGCCGCTGTCGCTGCAGGGCGCCGCCTCTGATGACGACTGGGCGGGGGGCGCGGAACCAACTATGTAGCAGAAGGTGTCGCATGATCTGGGTGCGGGGGCACAAAGAGGGAAAAGAGGCGAAACCTTCATGACGGCGTTCGTTCGTGGCAACGTTTTTTTTAATCTTTTGCAGTTTTTAGTTTTCTCTTTTATGCTTTTCAGTACAGTACTACTATTTTTGTGTATCTTCAAATCTACACAACGAACTAACAAGAAGGAGTTGACATACCAGGTACCGTACCATGATACCAGAATACCTTCTAGAAGGTTTCTACGCAGACCTGGTAGTAGAATCATCTGATATCATAATACAGTAATATCATCTTCGTGTACTGGTACTTGTACCGGGTACAAGTGAAAGTACGCTACAGTAAATACATAATATGTAGGGTCCCTGGAACATAGTTACGTACCCCTGTATATACCTGGTACTATATGCCCTAGGTTCCTACGTGCTTGTACAATGTAGTTCCTTAGAGACATCAAGATGATGTGATGTGATGATGATGTGATGTATGTATGATGATGATGTGATGTCTGCGACAAGGATTGCCATCTGCGAGCTCGCGAGTGCATGCCTCCCAAATCTCGTTTTTTTATTTTTCTCACGAACATCATGAAACGTGCCGCAAATAGCATCGCATCCAAAACGATCCGTCACAGGAAACGCCGTTCAAGCTCGAAAAAACCAAAGGGAATGGAAACAAAATTATCGATGAAAAACTCCGAATCATCGCCGACCGAATCCGCGGATCGCGCAGCGCCAGCATCATCGCGACCTCCTCCTTCGAACGCGGCCACTACGTCCATCGTCATCGACGGATCGCGCGGAGAGGGTGGCGGCCAGGTCGTGCGAAACACAATCGCCTACGGCGTCCTCCTCCAAAAACCCGTGACTGTCAATAATGTCCGAGCCAATCGTCCCCAACGACCGGGACTGCGGCCGCAGCACCTGACCGGATTGCAATTGGCGGCGCGCGTTGGTGGCGGGACGTTGGAGGGGGGCGCGGTCGGTTCCGTGTGCGTGTCCTACGTGCCACCGTCTTGCGTTGGAGGAGCGCGCCCGGTGGATGATTCGAAGGCGGAGGTGGCGACGTCGGACGATGGCGTCAAAAGGTACCTGGCGGACACGGGCACGGCGGGGTCGATCGCCCTTCTCCTCCAAGCGGCCTTCCTCCCGTCACTGTTTTCCGGTACGATCGATCGATCTTTGGTCCTCGAACTGCGCGGGGGGACGAACGCCGAAATGGCTCCGCAAATCGACTATGTCACTTCGGTATTTGCACCGTTCTTGGAATCTCACTTCATTGGACGCGGCGGCGAATCATCGTCCAAAGAAACAACACGTGCGCTATCGATCGATGTGAAGAAGCGAGGATATTTTCCCAAGGGCGGAGGGATCGTTAATGCTCGGGTGCATTTCCCCCTCGCCCCCGGTGAGTGTTTGCGGCCCATCCAACTCACGGAATGCGGTTTGATATCTTCAATCTCGATTAGAGCGTTTCACGCAGGAAAGTGTGTCGAGTGGATTCCCGAACAAATGGCTCTGGCGGCAACGAAGGCACTAAAAAGAGCCTGGAGAGAGAATCCAATATTTAGAAAGCGGTTCTCTATCAATGAAACTGATATAAATGTGACAGTGAACGGTGATTCGCAACCAATGAGCCCGGTGATTACCTCTGCGCAAACCGACGTCGTCGAAGAGACCGACTCGATCGGTTCTGGATCAGGATTGATCATCGTGGCAGAAACCACCACCGGGTGTCGTCTCGCCGGATCGGCAATAGGAAATCGCAAGGTCCAGCCCGCGATAACCGGAAAGGCAGCCGCCGAAGAACTAATTGAATGCATTGCGTCCGGCGGATGCGTGGATCGATGGATGCAAGATCAGATTATCCCATTCATGGCACTGGCGGACGGGAAGAGCGAGGTGTTGACAGGGGAGCTGACGCTGCACACGCGTACCGCGATCGATGTCGCTCAGCAGATTACGGGTTGTCGGTTCGAAGTGGAGCGATTGAACGATGTTTCAGGGCATGCGAAAGACAGTGACAAGGGAGGCACCGCGGAGATTGGAGGAGAATATGGGACCACTGGGCTTACAAGCGGCCGCCATCTCGTTCGCTGCGTAGGCGTGGGCTTCCCAAAAAACTGATTTCGTTGTCGAAGCAAAGGTTGCGATACAAAATTAGAGTAATTGCCACTAACTATTAGAAGCGTCTTTAGAAGAATTCTTTAAAAGAAACGTGGCAAATAACGACGGACGATATGCCATCTTCAAAACTAAGACGGTCACCCAGTATCTATAATACTGGATTATCTTTACTAGTTGTACAGAATCACATGGCGTCAAAGTTATATGAGGGGTAGACACCAGTTTACCCTGTTTCTGAAGATGACAATCCCACATCATCGTCTGCCACTACTGGCTTACTACTTTTCAAAAGTTAGTTTATGGCACTGATTGCAATAATGCACTAGGACTCAAAGGACATAAACAATTGTTATTCTCAACAAAGCACCAGAATTTTCTGTGTGTGCTTTGAACATCGAATCGCAATAGCTAGGGTTTTATGTCTGCCTTCAAAACAATTAGAAGACCCGTCACGTCCTCATCTGTATCCGGTGCTTTTAGAGCTAATCCACTATTTCTATCAGCGTTACCACGACGAGATACGTTCACCAGCAGCTGCTTCACAGTCATTTCACAAAACCCGAGTGTTGCATGCTGACAGTTTTGTTCATAATTGAGAAGAGTAATCTTAATGGAACTATCCAAGTTTCCACTGCACAATCGCTCAAAATCAATAGTGAATTCTTCCCACAGTGGATTAATGGTATCACTAACATGTTGCGATCGATGTATAACATGCCACCCAGTATAGCCTTCGTCTGCATCAAAATACTTCCTCGACAACTCGAAGAAAGGATCGATCGCACCGAGCCCTTTTGTTTATTGCGGCAGACACACCCCAAGTGTTAGTATATGATAGATTGATAACAATGTATTCAGTTGCGCAACACAAGAAAGTAAGGGCCTCACCAAGAAATCCGGAATCAGTATTTTTCAAGTCAAGTGCCCGCAATTGACAAGTAAGAAATCCTGTTTGAGGACCTTGTATGCTTTCTTGTACATGAACTATGACGCTACATTGAAAGAGGAACAAACAAAACAAATTTGTGAAAAATACCAACAAATCTAGGCACTCTTTTTCTATAAAATGGCGAGGAATGAATGTTCGTAATAAGAGGAAAGCACCAAACATCATCACAAGCACTTTAATTTTAATTACAACTGTTGTGTAATACTACCAGTACAGAAAACAGTTACTCACCTCCCTCCAGTAGTCACTGGAATAATTTGTTCTTTCCCATTTTCCTTTGCTTTCTACGAGATTATGGATTAACAGGTGATAGATATGTCGGTTCCAGGATAATATTGACACGGCGATTGGCGGTTGGCGTTTGATTTGAATTTGATGGAGAAACGATTGTCGGCGAAAATGAACAATTCACAATACTAAGGGCGAGAACATTATTCTCACCATTACACCCGTGACCTCAAATTCAACTTCTCCCATCAACCTCTCGCCTCCTTTTGAATTCTTATCAAATATCTGCACCTTTACGGGCATCCATTTCACAGCCTCGTTGTACTCTGCAGTGAAGATTTCGGGCCAAACAGGATTGAGGTCGCCTTTGATACTGGAACACAAAAGGGGGATAGGCAGCGGCAGACGAGGACCGCGCCAAGATTTCACAAGCGACACAAAAGTGAGTTACGAATCGCGGAACCTGTTGCAGCTCAAACGATACTGTAGTACGCGCAATCAAAGGGGCCAAGGCGGGCCCAAGGCCCAGGCGCACAAAAGGAACGTTTTCAGACGCACGCTTCCGTCTCGCAGTAAGTCTCGCCCGGCTTCGTTCCTTCCAAAGAACCACCACTTATAACACAAATTCTGGCGAATGGATTGGATCTTCTCCCGAACCATGATAGTAGTTCTACATTCTTGAGCGTTTCGGCTCTCAATGATATTTGAATCCTCATGCCTGTCGCCTCGCCCTCTCTCTATTTGTAGCTACTATCTGGCTTCTTTTTTAATTATTTGTATGAGAGAGTCCCGGTCCGGATTATTTGTCACTACATAGCGTCCCTTTACATTCCCATGCAATACACCCTTTATGTAGTCTCTCGTGTCAGTAGTATTAATGCGTGTAGGAATTAAAATATTCCTACATACGGGAATGTTTGTATGTAGAACATACATACCATCGTAG
>JALLOR010000074.1:2360-14580 GCA_036939395.1 Porosira glacialis
AATTCATTGATGGTAAACTTGTTGATATTCACCACCTTATCCGTTGCTGCAAAATCAAGGTTTCGTTCAACTGTATCAAAAAGTGTTGATTTTAATATGCTCAAAATATATAAGTTCATGTTTCCATCGCCTAACATAGTAAAAATGTAAACTGGGAATATAAAAAGTCAGAACTAGTCATCACGTTTAGGAAATATTAAGTACAACACCAAAGCTGGATGCAATATGGGTAACAAATCACAGTGAACTCGTGAGAAGAAGCTTAGATTGGCAAATTGGTGATATATCAAAGCACTGGAACATGCCCCCCCCCTGTACAACCGTTCTAAAGGCAAGTATCCTGTAATATTCTACAACTAAACTTACAATTAGTGTTATACAAATCTAATTAGACTGATTTTTGTACTTCAATACATTGATGCACCATATGCCAGATCCTATAGCTATAGTACTGTAGATGTAGGTAGGTAATGTAGGATATAAGTACAGTATGTAGGTATAAGGGAAACACAGTAAAAGCGAGAAAATCATACTGGGTTTTGATTATTGTTAGATCAGACATCACTTTGCTGGTCAAATGGTACACAGTAGTGGTAGTGGTAGTGGTACCAACCTACAGTATTCTCAAATGATGTTGATGTACATATGTATGGTTCACAACCTGTGGGATCTGTATCAAATTTCACGCAGGGAAGCACAGCCATCAATTATTTATTGATATGTAAATATGCGTAGCAATAAATTCGATCCAAGGCCACCAATATCATGTTTATTGAGCAGAATGAAACTGCTGGCAGTTTGGTTCTGAATGAACAATTATGATAAGTAACATACAGTACAGCTACAAGGACTGTACTGTAGGAATCATATGCACTTAGGACTGCATAGGTCTGGTACTAATATGATGTAAATCAAAGTCAGAAGCTTTAGGATGGAACCCTATCTAGCTGTATGCATACAATACTGTACTGTACAAGTACTGATATACCTATCATTCAGCTAAACAGTACAAGAACCGGCATACAATATCCTTTATTCCTACGTGAATACAGGTTCAAATGATACCAATTGCGTGACGGTAGTAGTGTAGAGTCAAGTGAATATACTAAATCTTCAGGCTGAACAAGTCCTCTCTCTAATATGTACAGTACGTACAATAACGTGTTAGTAAGCAGTAAGTAATTATTATTTCGTTCGTACTCATTTGAGGATATATTTTCCTACATATGGACCTGGTAATAATTTTAAGTATGTACAAACATCCGAGTGTTAATACTAACTACGTACGTACGTATGAATCTTCATTCCTTTGTACGTATTTGTACGGGTTAATTTGTTGTGCCTAACCCTGGTACGAGTTAAAGTACCGTAGTTGGCTAAATAAGGTGCTCCCCAAATTTCGGGGAGCGGCACTAATTAGTGAACTTTAAGTACTGGTTCCTAATAGACGTTCTCGTGCAAGACGCCCGTGAGCGGCTTAATTCGTGAGCATCTTATTTAGCTCACTACGGTATCATATTATGTTTTAAGGAAAATGTACCTACGAGTACTGTACCAGACTACAAATACTACTCGTACGTAACAATTAATGTGCTGTAGCAAGTACAAGACAGTGTTCTCATCAAGAAAGGTCAAGAAGCAAACGCCAACCAGCCAATCATTTGCTTCGAGCGTACAGTATCATAAATTAAAAATGAAGCGAAACACAATGATAGCCGTCGACTTGAAATGGGACCATGCCCGATAACGAGAGGAGTGGCCGACGGGCGGGTTCCAAGCCTTCCGCCCGCCAACGCAGGGGCGGCTGATCGTTTCAAGCGCGGCGTGGCGTTCGCGGCACCACCGTCGAGGAGGGGAGCGGCGGCATCCCCCGGTCTTTCTCCCAATGTCGCACGGCCATATGTCGTCCCCGCGCTCGAGGCCATCGCCACCGGACGCCGGAGGCTCTTGCCCAATTTAGGGGGGGGAGAACGGCGAGGCCATCGATGCGGCTAGTTCGCTACGGCGCCAAGCCTACGATTACGCTTACACGATTACG
This sequence comes from Porosira glacialis, assembly GCA_036939395.1. Taxonomy (NCBI): domain Eukaryota; phylum Bacillariophyta; class Thalassiosirophyceae; order Thalassiosirales; family Thalassiosiraceae; genus Porosira; species Porosira glacialis. The sequence continues at coordinate 4,399 of JALLOR010000074.1, forward strand.
CCCTCACGATTACGCCTACACGATTACGAGTACACGATTAGGCCTACACGATTACGATTACGAGTACACGATTACGTGTACACGATTACGCGTCCACGATTACGCCTACACGATTACGCCTTCACGATTACGAGTACACGCCTACAAGTACACGCCTGTGAGTACCGGGGCCGAAGCCATTTACAAACTGTTCTTCGATAGCGGAGGAGAAGGAGAAGTGGACGATATCGTGAGCTTTTGGACACGCCTACGAAAAGGCGTTCACAACGATGTCCATGATACCATCGGAGGAAACATGAGAACGCCGTACAGCCCCGTCGACCCCCTCTTCTTTCCGTGGCACGCCTTTGTGGATTTGGTGGGACATCTCTGGCACGTGTGCAAGGTTCCAGCCGACAACCAATCCACTTCCACCGTCAACGCGGCATCCTCCGACCATTCGTCCCGCAACTCCTCATCGTCCCCCTCCATGACTATGAACTGCACCGTCGACACGACCACGAACCGCCTAGCCCAACTCCAAGCCGCCAAACTCTTCCCCGCCCCCCTCACCTTCCAAAGTGAAATCCATCTCCGCAAGGACGGACTCGATGTCCGTGACGATGTCTTGATTGGAGAATACTTTGACGACGCCGTTGGCATGACGCTTGGGAATGTCGCGACGTTGGCCGGGTTGGATGCGCATAATGGGTATGCGTATGGGGGGAGGCTCCCTGTGTACAGGTATCCCCTAGTCCATCAGCATCATGGATCCTACACGAGCTGCGCTCGTGATTGGATGCGAATATGTTTATGAGAAGCCGTCATCGGGCAATGAATGCAAAAGCGAATGTGATGGAGAATCCTCCAAACCTTCCTCCTCCACAGACAACGTGGAGGAAGAATGAAGGTGGCGGCAACGTGTGCGGTTTCTGGAAGAAAAGAAAGAGCTCGTCGAAAACGCCAAGCGGCGGCTGCTATCGGGATTGGACCCCTTTCATTGGAGAAATGCCCTGATACTACCTTCTCCGGGGGGCGCTTCGTCCGGAGTTGGTTGTACAGACCGAGACAATCACGGCGACGCGCAATCAACGGCGTCCCATCTGGAGCGCTACCTTCGCTCGGCCGCATCGGCCATATCGTCACATGCCTTCAAAACCCTCCACATCACCTTCTCCTGTATCAAGGCGTCGATTACGGGAGAGGCAGGCGCAGCTACGGAGGAAATGAAGGTCGGAGATGCTGACGACGAGGATGACGCGGACGGCGGCGGCGGCTGCCTTGAATCCGCAAGCGCCGTTGAACCCGAAAACAAGGTTTTATTACCCCCGTCAGTCCTGTTTTATGTCGACGCCGCACGAGTATCACCATTTTCTAAACACAATCAAGGTAGGACAGTACCGAAGTACTTCGGACCCCGCGGATAGCAAAGGCTTTTATCGGGATCGTCATTTCGTGAAGCAGAGGTTAGTTCTGCCTTGTCGCCGGTCCGGGGATGGTGGAAGAGGCGGAATAGCGAGTCATTAGGGGGAACGGGAGGTAAATCTGAGGAAAGGGATGGGTCTCTTCGGAGACCTCGGCGAGGAATACGGTGATGACGACTACGATGATGAAGAAGACGACAACGCTGCGGTTTGGGGGCACAATGGTTTTCGTATCGAGGCCGGAATAACCCTCAATCGGTTCGAGGCCATTCCTGGAGAGGGAGGGGAAATGAAGGCGTCTGGCGCGAACAAAGATTCTAGCAGCGTCCCGAAACATTTGAACTTCAGCGGCGTCGGGTTCTTTCTTCTCCGAAGGGCGGATCCAGAACAATGATCACGCTACGGCGGCGGAAGAGAACGAGGAGGTCGAGAACAACAACGGTGATGGCAAGAACAACACCAGCGATGGCAACTGGTGTCCTCGAAACAGGGGGTCGGACTGGGAATGGAACGGCGTGGCATTTGATGACTACGCCGTGGACCCCACCGACATTCGTGCCAAGGTGCGGATGCGTCGGTATGATTCCGCTTCTTCCTCTCACGGCGATGGCAATGGTGACCCTGAAACGAAGTCGACCGCCACGTGGTTTTGAAAATCGATTTAGTCTCGCTGGGAGGAATATCAAGCAAAGAAGGCGGAAACAAGAGATGGAGAGGCAAGAGGAACACGCATGGATCGTCAGCAGCGTTGATAGCATAGTCAGCATCATCACAACCATCTTCAAAAGCGGTTGAAACCCAGCGGTAATCACAACCTCATCATCATTTCACAGCTATCACCACCATCATCATCACCACGTTCTTCCTTTTCCCAACGAACCTAACCAACCTCGCATCCACACCCGCGGGACTTCTGACACAGCATGGTCCTATGCGTTCCCGACGAGCCACACCACAATATGTTCGCCGCATCAGTTGCAATCAAAGCCCTATTCACGTTTGAAGACCAATTGGAAGCTGGGTCATATCCGCGCCTCCCTTTCGTCCCAGCAGATCTTTTTGGTCTGATCGGTCGCGTCCTCGCTGGAGAGGGAGTCGCAGGGAAGGCCGAGGAAGACGATAAGGGAGGCCGCGGCGGAGGACGAGGAGTGGGAAGCGAAGAGATGGAGGGACAAGGAAGACGTGGCGGAGAAAGGCAATTGCGATTATTATTACAACGGCGCACGATATGCGAACATGATGCCGATACGAAAGGACAACAAGTTCCTCCCCGGGGTCATCCGTCCCTGGTGGAGGTCTGCTTATTCCAACGTGGTGGTGCAGCTGAGAGAAAGAAATAATATTCTCCGGGCAACGACTGTGAACACCCTTACGCCACGGAAGCGGCGGCGGAGGAGGAATACCAGTTCCTTACTGTGCCAACGGCCTTTCATTGGTGGGACTGGGCGTGGCACGGTCGCGTATGGAATGAATACGTGCAGCTCTACCTCGTAGCTCAAACACATCTTCCGATGGACAATGGCAACGGCGAACGATTTGTCGATGCCGAGGTGACGGACCCGGCCGCCGCCGCCGCTGCCAGAGTGCGGTTCGCGGATCTGGAGGAATTTTTTCGCGCATCTTCCTCCTCCTCCTCACCATTGCATGGGTAGCCGCCGTTCGGAAGGTCGACGAAGAAAACGGTGCTTCCCTACCATCGTCATTGTCTAAGGCATCATCGTCCAATGCTCGGCATACCCGCTTCCTTCCTACTGCTGATACCCGCTACATCCCGGCCCGGCTGCGGCGAAACACCAAGAATATCATATCAAGAGAACGGCCATCGGCGGCAGTTGTTGTGGAGGATTCGGGATGGTCGTTCCTTTGTCTCGTGCTGCCGTGACGACAAGAGGCGTTGGCGCATCATCGTCGACCTTGGTTGGATCAATGTCCATCGAAACGGCCGCTGGAGGAGGTCGATCCATAATCGTGTCCTTCTGCCGTGCGGGATTATCCCTCACCCTGTGTGATCTCCGCACGGGTGCCACCGACGGAAGCGGCATATGAGGCGGAGATGAGCCCTCAGACAACATTTCGGCTTTGACGGGCTATTTTTCCGATTTTGCCGACACCCCCGAGGCGATGACGAAGGAGCACCATAATGTGCGCTGTTTTAGATCCTACACCGCTGCTGCTGCCATACGGGCAAATTTGATCTGCACTTTAAGTTTTGGTTAACCTCGAGGCACAGCCTTCGTCAGGCCCTCTTGGTATTGGTTCGTGTCTCATCCGCAAGGGCGTCAGCACGCGCCGGAGAGAACGGCAATGTGGAGGAATGTGCATTTACATGTGATGGTGTCTTTGCGATGCGTGGAAGCGGGTGTGCAGCGGATATCAACGGGACGTCAGAGTGGCCGTTGCTTCCGACGCAGAAATCCAAGCCGAAAGTGCTGTTCGCGTCGGGGGATGTGCCGGGATGGGCAGCCGCCAATGATTACAAATAGGGGGTTAGAATGATCCCGTTATTATAGATATGTCACATGTATGTGCCACATACAATCAATACAAGTACAGTACTGTATTATCAATATAAATAATTATAAGTAACTCAAAAATGGCCATCACATAATCATCCAAAACTTAATCATAAATTGAACCCATTGACACTTTCCTCATTCAACAAGTCGAAATGTTCCAACACCGGATTGATCTCTTCTCTCAAAAACTCGGCCACCTGCTCCGGTGCACATCCCACAAACGCTTTGGGATCGACCAGACTGTCCAGACGGTCCAGCCTCTCCCCGTGTACTGGTTGGCTGCGCCGTAGGGGATGATGATAAGGTACAAGTACCTGACTAGGGAGCAGATGCGCGCACGGCACATGCGGTTGCGCTCGAAGGCCATCGCCGAGCTGCCGATCTGGTTCTTGGAAAAAGGCCCCTTGACCTCCTTGAGGTTGGCAAGGAGTCGGATGTCGCCGCATTTTTTTAGGTAGACTCCTGTTTTTCGGCGAATGCTTTCAGTGTGACGATGCCTGAAAGACCTTGCGCCACAGCTGCTTCAAGGCCTCGATTATCGCCCACGCAGCAGCTCATCGCGGCGAGGTAGATGATGGGCATGTCGGAGGGCGCGGCAACCCCGAAAGTTTACTCCATTGTACCACCACCACCTTTGGCAGTGTCATTGTTTCTACCTCTAAAGATGCCTTTGATAATACAGCCTCCGTTGTCAGCTTCTTTTTGGTCGTTTCCCGCTTCTTCGTCCGTATTCACCACCGTCGTCATCATCATCATCATCGCATCCGTCCATCAAATTCGAATTCGTCCCATGGTTTGTCGTGGCGGGTTTGTCATCGACGTCATTGTTGTTTGCTGAAGCTGCTGGGTTTTGAGTTGAAATACTATGGTGGAAGAATGCTCCCGATTTACGCGAATTCAAGCAAGACATTTAAGAATATTAAACAAATAAAAACAATTAAAAAAAACTCATGCACACTCGTCGCTGTCGTAGCCAATGTGGCCACTTCGTCCCTCTTCTTCTCCTCGGCGCTGCCACCGTCGTCCTTGTCGTCGGTCCTCATCTTACCGCTATCGACGCCCTTCTCCTTGTCGATGGCGGTGTCTTATGCGCTGAAGTTGTCTTTTCTCTGCCAGTCTTTTCTCCGCCAAAGATTAACCGCCAAAAGACGGCCGAGTCCGCTGCTGGGTAATTTGACGCACTTTAACGATTTAGTTATTTCTTTTGCTGCTGCTGCCGCTCGCGACACCCCTGGGGAAATTTCGATCCCTCCGATTACCCTCTCATCGACAACGTGATTGATTCCGGCGGTTGGACCTTGCTCTCCGCAACGGTATCGGTGCCAACGGCATCAACAGGTGGAGACTCCGAACTCTCCATCAGTCGCGAAAAAGGTTCTGGAGCAGCGCAGCGCTCTCCGGTCGTCGGGGCGGAAACAACTCCTGCAGTCGTCCCCCTCTTCGGGCATCAACAGATTTGGGCGGGGGGACTGGTTGCTGCCTCTCCTCTTTCAGCAATACGTTCAACGCTTCATTTAAAGCTCCGCTCTCCGGACAGACGCCACTGCTACCACCGACGCCACCACAACCACTACCACCGACGCCGATGCCACCCGGAGATAGTCCGGCCGTAATTCGTCCAGTTGTAATTCGTTCAGCCGCGCAAGCGGTTGCGGCTGCGGCTTTGGTGCTTTGGTGAAGTTGCGGCGAGTCGTTGCTCCCGGAAGAATTATTAACCCGGAATTTTATTCCAATGCATCCTCTTCCGATGCAGCTGCGTCGCTGCGGGTGGATTACCGTCGGGTCGCACTAAAGGGTGGCGGTAGCAACGGATATTGCGGCTTTCGCGTCCTCCCGTTCGCCTCTTCTCCTTCATCGTAGTTGTTGTTACCATTGTGGTCGTCGTTGAAAGTGCTGACCGTTCGTCCCACATGATCGTCGATTCCGTCCGAGGTTCTTGCGCTTCATCCCCCCCCGAAGCCTCTGCCTTCCTCGCCTCCTTCTCCTCCCCTCTTGTCGGTCGCCTTCGCGTCACGTGCGCCGAAAACGGAACCACCCTCTGTTGTGGAACCGCCAACCTCCTAACCCTTGTCACCCTCGTCATCGACGTGGCTCCGGAACCACGGGGACTCGGCTTCTGTGGCGGCGGCTACCGTATCATGGCTCGCCGATCCCTTCGAGGCCCATGCTACCGATGCTGCTCATCCCACCAATGACGACTCGGCTCACACTCCTTCTGCCACCAACCACGAAGTCGTCGTCGCCGCCGATGCCCACGAGAGAGGCAACGGCATCTCGGAACACTACATCGACTTTAAGTTAGTCTTCGGCGAAGGCTCTCGCCAGAAGGAACACTTCGTGGAGCGAATCGTCGGGGGAGGTGGCCAGGCTGTGGTTGTTGGATTGGGGTTGTGGTTAACATTTTCATAATTAATTGTTGTGCTAGGTTGTTCATGCTACAGTCTACTCGCGTTTAGTTAGGCGGGGGGGTTTGACCAAAGTCGATCTAACAGAGAGTGGCAATCTAAAGTTCTTAATGCGAGTTATGGGTGATTAGGCACAGTTTTCCCTCAAAAATGACTGAAAATACCAGTTTAGGGCCCTCTTGCATTCATATAGCATTGAAATCTGTCTAATCCAAATCATCATCAATTTCCACGTGTTTTTGTTGTTGCATGGTGCATGGATTACATAATATATATATGTATGGCACTCACTAATGCGTAGCTAGTAGATTATTATGTTTACTTGTAGCTCATACGTGCAGTACTGGTACTCTCTATCTCTCTAGGAACTAACCCTGCATAAAAATAGTAGTATTTATTGTCATTACTGTCAAAATATTTATATCGGTTGTAAAAATCAAGATATGAGCTCAACATTAATTTTGCAGGCTTACATACTCTACAAACAAGCAGCATTATCCAACGCACGTTTTCATATCAGGGATCAAGGGGGGTTAAGGCACTTGGTATTAGGCTCGTTCTGTCAATGTAATTTTGCCGTAATTTTAGCTGTAATTTTAGCTGTAATTTGGTCTGTACGTCGTCAAATTACGCTAAATTATGCTGTTCGAGNTCGACCGATGATTCATCCTCCGACGACGATAGCAACACCTACGACGAAGACGGAGACGGAGACGGAGACGACGATGGCAGCGGCGGTGGCGAAGGAAGCGACGATGATTCCCAGTACTCGTACCGCGAAGGCGAAGACGGAGGTCCGCTTCCCATGCCGCCGCTCAAGTATGCGAGGATTGTGGGGTCCCTTCCGCGCGACCGTGAAGGCGGCGATGGCGGCGTTGGCAATAGCGACGGTAGAAATAGCAACAACAACGGTGGCGGATCATCATCACCATCGTCACCGTCATCCGCGGCACCATTGTCGGTGGCAATCACCTGCGCCGCCATGGGACGCATAGTCCTCCCCCCCTCCAACGACTCCCACCCCCCCTCCAGCACCGAAGCACCGCCACAACCCTCCTCGGACCACCACGACCAATCCACCACCACCGTCCACGAGTACGACTACGACGAGGACGAAATCGACCGCACGTCCGCCACCGCCACGCGCCACGTTCTAGCATTGGGATTCGCCGACGGTACCGTCAGGGTGGTCGATGCCGCGTCGGGCATGTCCGTCATGTACGGGGCGTCGACGCGGCCCGGGGAGGGGGGGGCGTGGTTCGTGGATGTGGAGTTGGCGGCGGTGCGGGCGGGGGAGAAACGACGTGCTAACGGCGGTGGGACGCAGCGAAAGACGGGGCTGTGGGGAACCACCGCACCGGCAACGTCAACAGCGGCGAGGGGTACGGCCGCGGAACGGGAGGGTCGATCCGAAGATGGATCACGCATCGTGGCACTCTCCTTCGACGCGCGGTGCACCCACCTCAACGCCGCCGTCTTTGGTTCCCTCGTCTGGGGTCGTCGTCCCTCATCATCGTCTCGAGTCGCAGCGGCGGGAACATCCGGCGGTGCCGATGCCGGCGCCGCATCCGGCGGTGGGAAGATCGCGTCCTTTCTCAATTTCGGCAGCACCCCCGCCGCTGCCGCTGCAGGGCCATCGTCGGCATCGTCGTCCGCGTCCGGATCGCAACCGCAGACGCAGAACGCAACGACATTGCGTCCTCCGCCGTTTTGCATGGTGAAACCCCCCGCTTCGACGGCACGTTTCATCTGCGGCGACGCTCCTGCCGTGGCATCCTCCCCATCGTCACAGCTCCCCCCTTCCGCGCCTGCCTCGTCGTCCGCCCCGCGTCCCACGTGCGCGGTCCTGGATCCATCGTACGGACTTCGAGGAGCGGGGTTGTCGAAGGAACGACAGCGGCTGCGGTGCAGTATGATTGCGGGATTTGATGATGGGCGGGTGGTACTGGTTCGTCTCGTGCCCTCGTCGTCGCTGTCCACGGTGGCAGCGGGGGTGGGGGGATTCGCCTCTCTTTTTGGCGGAGGAGGGGGAGGGGGTGGCGACGGAGGAATGATGGGAGGTATGGGGGGACTCGTTGGAGATTTGGGAAATTTAGGCTTGGGAGGAGGAGGTAGGGGTATGGGGGGTGGAAGCTCGTCTTCAGCGCTGAAAAAGGTGGAGACAGTGATATGGCAAGGATTGGGTGCGAGTCGGCATGGTGGAGGGGATTTACTTGGGATTGAGGTGGTGGCTTGGAGGGGGGGCTTGTGGATTGGGCGGATTCCAGGTGCGTTGTGTGGGTGTCGTGTCGAAATTACGTGGTTGTGGTTGTGGTGGAAGCAGTGGGATTCTAGGTTTGTAATTTTGACACCGTCGTCAATCCAGATGGCGTCCCAGATATCCACCTTAAGGAGGAGGTTGGAGCGGTGCAGATCATTGACTTTGGTTTGAAAAGGATGAGCCAATCGTTCACGCGTTGACTCAAATGCCTTCCGACCACAACCATGTTCAACGAAATGATAAAACGACACAATTCAAAAACCTTCACTCTCATTTGTTTCCCATCATGCAGGCCTACATATCATGTGTACATGAATCCATACCATGTATACAGATGATTACACCAACCTAACACACACACCCTTCTCTCAATTCACCCGCTTCTTGCCCATGCCCACATGATCCAGCGGAGTACGAATCTACAACATTAAAAAAGGCCCCCCTCGCCCATGTCGAACGCCCCTCCAGAGACCGTTCATCCCTCTACCCCACTGTCTCCTCCCTCCGCCCCACCCTTCTATTCGAAACTTGTGACTTGTTGTTGCTGGGGTGGGGAGACTGTTTCGTGATCTTGAGGATAACCGATCCTACCGATTGGAGTGAGTATTCAGAGAGGCCTACCTATTTGACTTTTGGAGGAGGTGGTGGTTCTGGTGAAACGTTTTCCGTGGAGGCGACCAAGGCGCGTGATTTGGACTGTGTTGTTTGTGGCGTGGTTCCCGTGGACAAACGGTGGATTGCTGTGCTGGGGTTGGTGCCCGATTCTGCCAAGCAGAATGGTGGTGGGCCCAACACAGAGCACGTCGATAGAGGTGGTGCCGATACGAGTTGCTACGTCACCATTGCCAGATGCAACAATGTCCTAGAACTCAAAATAAACGACCACGGGGAGGGCATCACAATATCGATTGACAAACTTTCCCTCCTCGCCAAACAAGAAAGAGAAGGGGTGGATGATCGAAGAGCGCCTTCTGCGACATCGGCACAACTGATGCAACAGCGCCTCCTCCGACCCGCCAATGCCTGGGGATTGTCTTTTTATCATCCTTCGCCACTCCGAGTATGGATGATGCAATGGATTCTTCGAACGATGCGGAGGCAGCGACGAGCGGTGGCAGTGGATGACGGCGTCGGTTTTTGGATCCGCAAGGACAGTGAAATCTTGACAGTGTTTTGTGGTACGACAAAGACCTTTTTAGAAAAAGCAATCGTTGTCGCCATCATGGTGATGGCAAGAACTAAAGCAACGGCAATTACCACAACAAAACAAGAGGAGAGGAAGACGATCTGTCGGAAAGAGAATTGGTGCATGGAGATTGCAGCAACAATAACGAATTCTTCCTTCGCAGCACCAACGATAACAACATTTGTGGCACCAACGACAACTATGACAAGGACGGCAGCTCCGCACGAACGACACCCACCAAAAATCCCTCAACGGTCATAGTGGTCCTCTCTACCCACGATGCCTGCCTCGTGCGGGTCTGGGACGTCAACGACGAGATTAAAAAAAACGAAATCATTTAAAGTCATTGCAACTATAGAGTACTACAAAGTAGTCTCCGCCCAAACGGACACGGGGGCACATAGCGCCACCG
>JALLOR010000075.1:0-13885 GCA_036939395.1 Porosira glacialis
GATGCCGATGCCGATGCCGATGCCGATGCCGATGCCGATGCTGATGCTGATGCCGCTTCCGTTGCTGCTTCCTCTACCGCTGCCGCTGCCGATGCCGCTGCCGATGCCGCTGTCGCTGCCGATGCTGATGCCGATGCTGATGCCAATGCCAATGCCGATGTCAATGCCGCTGACGATGTCGATGCCACTGTCGATGCCGCTGCCGTTGCATATTCTTTTTTACCGCTGCAGCTTCTGCTTTGGAATTTTATTTTGCCAATACTACTGCATTTGCCTCGTCTTTGGCTTTCTTTTTTTGCCGCTATCGCTTCCACCACCTCTTCTTCGGATCTTTCCTTTGCCCCTCTTGCCGTCACCACATCTTTGGCGGCTTCTTTCACCACTATCACCTCGTTTTTGGCGGCTTCTTTTGCCACTCTTCCTTCTTTATTAGCTTCTTTAACTGATCTTGCTTCTTCTTTGGCGGATTCTGTTGCCGATGTCACTTCTTCACGCGTCTTCTTTTCTTGAAATATCTTTTCTGTTTCCTTCTCGAACTCTCATGCAATCCTATCAATCTCTTTCTTGTAGTACCAAACTATTTTTTGCTGTGGAGGTCTTTTATGTTGTTTGCAAGCCCTCTTGATGACAGAATTATCAATCAACATTTCTATTATAATTGTTGTAAATACTGGGCAAGTACATGTTCTATATTCAGGACGAGCACACCAGTTGATTGACATTTGTAGCTGGGGTGTCTCGTCCCAAAGAATTCGACGCCAGGTCTGTTTGCTTAGAGCTTGGCAAATTCCATCAAACCTTTTCTCTTTAACAATCCACATTTCACCCAAAGAGAATCCATAATTTTCCGCGGAATTCTAATTTCTTCCGCCAATGTATCTCTAATGTCATTGATATGTCGAAGAGAGAACTCTTTTCCCTTACTCTGCATATCTTCCAAGAAAGTAAATAGGATGCCGTTGGGGTCGACGTTGCACACCATCGCAGAGAAAATGGTTGAAATAAGGAAAACATCAATGTGACGGAACATGGGATTACAGTGCGACTGTTTAATAATCCGTTTCCAGGCAGATGCGAGTCTCTCCCCAGATGTATGTTTGGTATATCTGATGTACTGTAGGATAGAAACGGATGAGGTCGAAACGATGGAGAACTACGTCGGCGACAACGACAATGCGATGAAGTGATTGATATCTTTTTAAATTAGTAAATGAACTAGTAGAGATAGAATTTCGAAATTTTCTAAGAGATGCGCGAGGGCGCAGATGATAATCTGGTGAAATTTGGCGCGGAAATAATTTTGACTTGACTTCCTCTCGTTTTGAGACGATACCATTAGGATTTTAAAATTTCAAACGAGAAATTCTGACTGAAATCGTAAGGTGCTGGGGATCGGAATCGCCGTTTTTGGATTGTGTATATTTTGAAATTACTAGTATGAGTTCCTACGTTGAAATGATTTAACAATATTAATAACTAACCCTAATCTCTCTGGTACCAACTTTGTGCCAGTATTGTTGCGACATGCTTATTCATAGCTAAGTAAATAATTAGTTGCAATTAAATGGAAATTGCGGGTAGCACGAATACAATACTGCTATAAATTGAGCAAAGTATAAGGAAGCGGGAATATTCATAATCAGGAACTATCTCTTCCTACTTATTGTATCACTACTAAACTTAAGTAACTAGAGTCTACTTGAACTTACTGTAAGTACAGTATGAACAATTCTGGATATATTATATTAGTACTTGCACGAGTAGTAGGTTCCTACCAGTAAGGCGCCTAAGGGATACTTCCTAGTACTTAGTCGTTCGTGAATAAAATGACTACAGTACAATATAAAATGTGACAGTTCGCCGGCCAGAGTCGTTCGCGGGAAAAAAGGAAAATGACTTGTCTAGAGGTAAGATCCCCGATAGGTCGAAGAGTCGCAAAATCGCTCACTTTTTAAGTCTGCCACCTTAGAATTTTGTGGTAAGTACCTGGTAACTCCTGGTAAGTACTTGTAGTAATAATATCTTGTACCAGAGTAGGTACTACTAATACAGAAGGTGTACTGGCTACGTACTTGTTCTGAAAGAGTACTTGTACTGGTAGAGACGGACATCCATCTATTGCCTATCTACGATCGAGCATTGCCAAATCGTCAAAAACAACATACATCATGTAAATTGATGTTACTTATCTCACAATTTCCAACATTGGCCAAAGCAAGCAAGGAAGGAAACAAAAAACACTTGACAAAAATCAAGCAAGCTCCAAGCTCCAAGCTCCACCATCAGGACGCGTGACATGATGTTCCGTCCTGTCCGCGCCGCGGCAACCGCCGCAGCACTCACATCCTCCCTCCTCCTCTTCCCCACCCTGCCTACACTCGTCTCCGCCGGCGATTGCAACACGGACAGCCTCCTCGACACCGACAAAGGAATTTCCAACTGGCAGTCCATGGGAGGCGATCTCGTCCTCGCCCCCGGAGCTTTTGGGGGCCAAGCCATCGCCTCGGAGAGCCGTTCGAGCTGGCGGTCAGGCCTGCGTCAGTACCTCGTTTGGGAGGATTGGCTCTGCCTCACCCCCGGCGTCGAGGTTCACATCTCCTTCTCCGCCAAGCTTCTTGATGCTGCGACGGGAGTGGGATACACGGGATGCGACCCTACGGCATCCGGCACCGTTGATTGTCCCATGGTCGCCTTCCGACGCCGGTACACCGGGGAGGAACTCGATGACGATTGGATGTACGTCCGTGATGCAAGCATGGACTACAGCCCCGATGGATGGACGACCTTTCACGGCACTCACATTATTACGAGGGACTGGGCCATCAAGGACGGCAATGACGACGGGTCGTTTTGGTTTGTGGGACTCGTCGGTGGCCCGGAGGGCACGACGCTTGTGATAAATATTGATGACATTTACATGGGACTCGAGGCTCCTGAGACACGCAGCCCAACTACGGCGAGTCCGACTGCGAAGCCGACTCCCTCACCGCCGACGACGAGTCCAACGACGGCAGCACCCACCGTCAGTCCGACGACGGCGCCACCCACTGCGAGTCCGACGGCGAGTCCCACGGCAAGTCCGACCACATCCCCGCCGACATCGTCGAGCCGACCGAGTCTCAATGTCGACTATGCCTGTCCCCTGCCCGGCGAAGATGCCGTGGTTGTGGTTGTCGCCCCAGACGGCGTGGCGACGATTAATCTATCCACGGCAGTCCCAAATGGAGGAGGCCCAACATTGGACTTTTTGTGCCTTTTATCGTTGCGGATCCCTCCCGCCTCGACTACTGCTGGCACATCGACGGCGGCGGTGCGACAGCCGGTGGCACGGACGTATGCCGGCCGGGTGTGGGAGGTTGCGGCTGGACCCTTTGCGGAGCTTTTAAAAACGCCCGTCTGTGATTCTGACGCGGGCGAGGCTAGTACTTGTGTTTTGGAGCTTCCTGTGGATGCCAAGACTTTGGGCGAGGATCGAATGAATCAATACATTTTGACTTCGTATTCTCATGGGGTGGATGCTAGGTAAGCTTTTACGGGTTGAATTATATTGCAAATTCATCATTGTCATCATCATTTCGTCATCATCATGTCTTGCAGACGGCACTTGTTATGCTACGAGTAAGCTAAGCTAACAAAAAATACACAAAACACACACACAAAACACAGGTCCGAATCGGCCCGTTTCCTCGAACAAGCCACCTTCGGTGCCACCCTCGCCAACATTGACGCCCTCGCCAGCACCACACCATCGTCCACCCCACCCGACTTTGCCTCCTGGATCACCAACCAAATGAACACCAACACCGCGAATGGCGGTGCCGGTTACACCTCCCACCGTGAATTCTTTCGTCGCCACACCAATCCACGGTACGAATACCCCTTCCGAGGAGGAGGACCGGCACCCACCAAGGCGTGCGACGTAACCTCTCGCTGGCGCAAATTCGCACTGACGGAACGTGACGGCATCGTGTCGAGTTTGACGAATCAGAACAAAATGCTGCACTTCGAATACAAGAACGGGCGTTATGTGTGGTACGTCGAGGGTATGCCCCGAACGACCACGAAGAATCTCGGATATATGATGGACGTTGGCGGAACGAACACTGCTCGGTTGAAAATAAAGAGCACGAGTTACTACATCAATGAGGGACGGTACATAAATGACAACCACAAGTATTCGTGCGTGGGTTGTCCGGTACGCATTTGCAATTCCAAAGTGGCTGGCAGCAATGGCTGTGGATACATTAGCAATCCCGGAATTGATCTCACGGGCATTGAGAACACGGGCCTTGCTCCGTATACGGTTGTAGATCTGCCCAAAATCCTCGATGGGAGCAACGATATGGTCGGCATCGATGATGGACCATACCTCAGAGTGTTGGAGCCGTGGCAGAAGGCCGATGATGAGTTCTGGCTCAATGCCACCGTCGATGCGAGGCAGTGTCGGAATCATCCATCGCCGATGCGTCCTCTTCCCTCTGAGTTCAATCACGACCAATTCGGTCTCAAACTGTACCAGCATATGGAATCGGCGCAGCCCACCATTTATGGCCGATCGTTGAATGCCGAGACGGGAGATGTGGAAACGTTGGTGTTCGATCCGATCTTTAAGTTTTATGAGAACACTCTTGAGAATCCGCTGGGTGATGGTGGCGGATCGGCGGTTGTGGAGACGAAAGGGTGGGCGGACATTCATCCGTTTGTCAAGGATGCTGAAATTCATTGTGCAAATGCGAAGCGGACGTTTTTGAACGAGGACACCTGTAAGTTTCCTTTGTACTTTTGTTACGTGTGTGTGTATTAATACCGACCTGTTGTTTTGATTTCTCCATTGACATACAGAAAACGCCAAACTCTCGAAAACTTGGGCATGCCTCGCTTTTTCTCGCACAGCCTAATTTTATTGGTGCTCCTTTTGCCGTATCTCGATGTTTACGACTCCATCCCTACCTGCAGGCAAACTCAGCTTTGATCCCAACGCGTGCTACTTTGAAGGTAACGACGATGGCGGAAAGTCCATCATGGGAAACGGCAAGGGAGTAGTCGTCTGCGGCTCGCCCGGCGAAGTATCCTCCGACTTTTCCCTCGGCGTCATTGATGGATTCACTCTCAAGAGTTTTACCGCGCGTCAAGTACGCCGTGAGATCTACAAGGATGCCACGTACACGGAGCAGAAGCACACGATTTGGGCAAAGATCTCATTGACGGCCGAGGATCAGCTCCGACAAAGGATCGCGTGGGCCTTGTATCAGATTGTTCCCGTAGGATCAACAGGAGGCTTCGTACCAAATACGGAAACCTGGTTGATTTATTACGATATCTTTGTGAGGCATGCGTTTGGCAACTACCGGAATGTGTTGAAGGAGGTGTCGTTCAATCAGCTCATGAGTGAATGGCTTTCCTTCAAACGCAACGCGTCCATTCAATACGCGCTTGATAATGGAAATGAAATTTATCCGGATGAGAACTATGCCCGCGAGTAAGTGAAGAACGGAAAGAAGAGCGACGCATTGTGCTCCTGACAAACTGCGTTCCATTCCTTGTCCTTTTTTGCTTCAAACACTCAACTTTATCGACTTTGCCTTTGCAAATGTGATTCTGTTCTTTTTTTAACGCTCATCGTAACTCCCACAATATTTAGAGTCATGCAGCTTTTCTCCATCGGCCTCTACCAGCTCAACATGGACGGCACGAGGAAAACTGACGACGAAGGAAACTTTCTTTACACATACACCAGTGATGATATTCAATCTTATTCTCGTGCCTGGACCGGATTTGAACAACAACAATATGCGCGCGGTAATACGGAGGAAAAAGATAGTAGTGTCGGTGGTACTATCGACCCTTTAAGAATTGAAAGGTACGAACACGACCATCCTTTGGTTTTTCTTGCAACTTAAATGTCCCTGGGTTTCATTTTCAACAACAATCCTACCACTTTTACCATTTTGACCGTTGCTTTTATTGTAAAATTCGCTCAGAACAAAACGCGATTTATTCCCCAAGTCTGACTTGTCCGGTGGGTACATTGGTGACGGCTACCCCCTCTGTGCCGACCTTCCCTCAAGAGACTTCCTGCGAAAGGGTGCTACTTTCCTCACCCTCGGATCGCAATCAGATCCAGAGCAACAGCACGACGGCGCGAACGCGCAACGCCCGGAACTCAACCCGGATTCACCTCTTTATGCCGTACTGTGCGCACCCAACGCAGCGAACGGCGAGTGCACGTACCCCGCCAAGGTTGTCCTCGAAGAAAATCTCATTTACGACCCCGCCGATGCCCACAGATTTGTTGAGCACGGCGTCGACACGATTCGGAGCGTGTGCGTTACATCTGGATCTGTGCCTGTTTACTACGAATACATTCGCCCTCCCTGCGTTCACCAAAACTTTTTCAACGGAGGGCGAAAAGTAATCGCCGGTGACATCAGTAATAATTTAATCGTCAATGATTCAATGTGCGCAGACGCAAGGGTGGCAACTGCCGCTGAAACGTGCTGTTCGTCTCCGGGAACAAATGGAGGCAGAAACTGCGAGTATAATGGAGCGTATAATGGAGAAAGAATGAAGTTCGTTACGGCAGTGGAACGTTGTGCAGAGAATAATCAGGAGCAGTGCAATCCCAATAGGTGGAACACTGATGTATGCTCGGATACGGACTCAATGTATTCATGGTCGTCTGCCAGTTGTGCCATTCGTGCCAAGGTATCGTTTGAAACTGGGCAGGTTGCGCGGGTTGACTATCCGGGTCCCGATGCAGCGGGCGAACGAATTGTCAAGAACCTTGTTCGAGACGACACTAAGAATTTCTTTCAGGTGCCTTGGTCTAACATTGAAGTGACGAGTCCTTCGGACGCATCGAGCTGCGATGCACTGTCAGCTTGCTACAGCGTAGAGGATGGGTGTGTCTGCGATACTCACGTTGTCGAAACACCTATTTTTTCTACAAAGAACGATATTGTTTCAAAGGAAAACATCCTCAAGTCACTACTTATAGGGGCTTTCGACCCGGCTATGTTTGATGAAGGATATTACAGCTCCCTGGGTGATTGTGGCGTTGTTGGAATAGAAATATACACCAAGAATAACAGCGGCTGCAATGATATCGATTCCGACACCATCTTTGATATCACAGACGGCAATGGCGTTCAAAGATTTCTGAAAAATATGGTTTCGACTGTCACCATATCAGGCATTTCAAGTTCTTTTAGGAATCCAGTGCACTTTACTGACTTTATGGATAGGTCCGTGAGAGATATGTATCACGAGACGGATGCTGTCATTGATAGTTATTTTTATCACCCATCACACGCTCCCTTCATGTCTTATCGTTTCATTCAACGCTTTGGTATAAGGTATGTATCATTCCAGTACACATTTTGAAATGTGTGATTATCTTTGTGCTCTATTATAAAATGTTTTGCGTATTTCTGTCTGCAAAAGAATTCCACACGCATTTTCTCAAAGCTACCCTTTCTGTCATTGTTCACCTTTTCCTCCACTCCGATATTAGCAACCCGTCTCCGCCGTTCATTGAGCGAGTATCGACGGCGTTT
Source organism: Porosira glacialis (assembly GCA_036939395.1). Lineage (NCBI taxonomy): Eukaryota > Bacillariophyta > Thalassiosirophyceae > Thalassiosirales > Thalassiosiraceae > Porosira > Porosira glacialis. The sequence goes on from JALLOR010000075.1 coordinate 7,557, forward strand.
AAAACTGGATCGTATATAGGACGCTTTGGTTCAGGAAAGTACGGAGATTTGGGAGCCATGATCGCGGCCATTTTATTGGATCCAGAATCAAGAAACCCTGCTCTCGATTCAGACAATTCTCACGGTCATATTCGCGAACCGTTTATCAAGATTTTTTCTCTTCTTAGGTCAATGGAGGCGTACTATCACGCTCCACTGAACGTCCCCCTTCTGAACGGGCCGAATCAGGTTAATTATCTCGGTCAGGGGTCTTATAGATCCCTTTCTGTTTTTTCGTTTTTTCTGCCTGAATTTGTGCCCTCGGGATCCCTCGGCGACGCGGGACTTGTTTCTCCAGAGAGTCAATTACTAGTTGGAAATTACATTACCAATCTTCTCGATGGTATGTATTCCACAATCAAGTTTGGCATGGGTAATTGTTACAGAGGATTCATGAAAGCGAATTGGGGTGCAGCGTGCCCGAGATCAGAGGGCATTATTGCTCAAGACGCCGTGGCAGAACTTACGTATTCACCAAGGTAAGATCGTTATTTGTTATTGTATTTTTTACAACAAATAAGTATGCACCAGTATTAAAATGCTTGTTCACATATTTTAATAGGTCCCTTTCCAACACTCACATGATTTTTAAAATTTGAAATTGCTAATTATACCAATGCTGTCGTCAAAATCTGCCGTCCTTCATATATTGTATTCACCTAGCCCTGATGCAACCGTGGACGAAGTATTGGACGAACTTTCGCTCGTTCTAACTAGCTCAAGATTGAGTGGCACAAACCGAGCAATCATCAAGGATGCCTTTAAGAATGTGTACGCTTCGAATAGGGACAAGGGAATTCGAATTGCACAACAACTCATTGCAAGCACACCCGAATTTCACAGTACAAGTATATCGCGGAAGACTGGTGACAAAAAGCAGATTTTGGGGTACACAACGAATCCGTCTGCTCCATACAAGGCAGTTGTGTATTATATGATGACTGGCGGCGTTGATTCTTTCAACATGCTTGTCCCAAGGAAAAATTGTAAGGAGGGAAAAGATATGTTTAGTGAATACACTAAGGCTCGAGGAAGCGTTGCTCTTGAAGCAGATGAGCTCTTGGACATCGACGCAACTGGGTCCGATCAAATTTGTAACACTTTTGGAATAAATAAAAAACTCCCTCTCCTACATGATCTTTATAACAATAAAGATGCTCTATGGGTGACAAATGCTGGCGTTTTGAGTAAGTAAAAGGAGACACTGGTCGTGAACATTGTACTACCTTTTTATTGAATAGCACAAAGCTCATCCACACTTGTTCGACGAATTTACCAGGCAAACCTTTGACCAAGCACGATAACTGGGCCAAGGACTCCAATGTTCGGCTTTTTGCTCACAACCACATGCAATTAGAAAATCACAAAGTCAATCCAGGGGATCGTATCAATGCAGGATCTGGAGTAGGCGGTCGACTTCTAGATATTTTACGAAGGCAAGGATTTCATACTTCTGGAAATACGATAGATTCTGGCTCTTCGATGGTGAAAGGAACTTCTTTCGACAACAATCCAGTCTGGAATGTCCAATTGAAAGACCCCGAGGTTATTGATAAATACTCTACTGTTGGTAGCGGTATGTTGGGTCTGGTGAAATCACTGAATGGCATCGGTACTGACGATGATAGCCTATTTAGCGAAACATGGTCATCGAAGTCTTCACAGGCACTTTTTGAATACGAGCAAGGACTCGAGTTTGCCGAGTTAATGAAGCTACCTGAATACAGTATGCGCCATTACAGAGAGACAGAAAGTAACGTGAACAACAAGTTTAGGGCAACGGCGCAGTACATGAAAATGAGGAGCGTACGAAAAGTGAACAGGGACGTGTTCTTCGTCCGACACGACGGATTTGATTCGCATTCCGAAAAAAAAGGAGAGGTCAATGATAATTTTTGGAAAGTCAATCTAGCTCTTGAGGTCTTCGTCGACGAGCTGAAAATTCAAGGAATTTGGAATAACACTGTTATTATCATGGCTTCTGATTTCGGTCGCTCAATTTCTGAGAATTCAAACGGTGGAACCGATCACGCGTGGGGTGAGCCAAGTTGAAATCTACAGGGTTTCTTTCACGCTTTCCTTTATGTGTTTCGTTTGTATGTTCTCACTGTCTTTAATATTTGTTTGTCTTCTCTTACTACCCAGGTGGTAATTACTTCATGTTGGGAGGAAGTGTAAACGGAGGAAAGATTGTTGGTCAATACCCTGAACATTTAACGAAGGAGAGCAGCCAATGGATTTCACGCGGGCGGATGATTCCTACAACGCCTTTGGAGTCAATCTGGCACGGCGTTTCGAACTGGATGGGGGTGACTGGAAATGACAGTCTAGGTTTTATTCTCCCAAACATGGACAATCATCGCAGATGCGACATGTTCACTGATTCTGACCTTTTTCTTGATGGTATTGTACCTAGTTATGATTGTGAAATGATGGACAGTGACAGAGACGGAGTTTTAGACAGTATCGACCTTTGCCCCAACACACCTCAGGATTTGATATACCTCGTTGACGAATCTGGCTGTGTACCTACACCAAGCCCGACGGTTTTTAAACCAACTCTAAAGCCAACCAAAGAGCCAACCACACCTCCAACGAATGCTACTCCTACTTTAAGCCCAACAACTGAACCTCCCACTTCTGCACCTGTTGGGCTTTTACAGCAAATTCCAGATTCAGATGGCTACGAAATGGTTTACGAGCTTTCCCCGATCCCTGAAAAACCAGACTTCTCAAGTAGTGTTGGCTATACCCAGAGCAACACCGACCAGCCACCATTCTCTCGCGTTGCATACTTAATGGAGTTGGATGATGGAGGAGACTTTGGGCACCAATGGGTATGGGTATCTATGGACGCATTCACCGATGATACTTTGAAGATTGGCGTTCCCTGTCTTGGATGTGCGCATGGAATTATCCAAGAGACTGTGAACAACGTGAACGTAGTTTCAAGCATGTCAAACTTAGAAGGAATTTCTTTGGAGGGCAACATTGAATTCTGGCCATACAACTACTACAAAGATAATTCCCACGGCATTCCTCATGCCTCAGACGATACCTATGACAGCGGGGTGAGCACTATCTATCCTTTTGTTTTTTGATTTATAATATCATCTTTCTATGCTTATGCAAGTGTATGCGTCACATTCTCACTGTGTACTTTACGTTTTCTTTTTACTGAGCAGGATGAGCCTAGAACTGGAGGTAGATACGGGTCGATGCAGGTTCATGTTGACAATCCTTCGGATGGAAATGCCCCTCGCAATACAGTATTTGCCTTTAATGACTTCAATGCAGGCAATGAAGGTTGCTTGGGAATCGGAACCAACACTGCAAATGGCGAGCAGCCAGACTGGACAGGAAGTAATAATGCGGGGAAGTACAGCGTGAGAAAGTTGCACGTGTACGTGAAAAAAGAAGTCTTTGAACCAACTCAAAACCCAGTAAAGAAACCGACTTCTTCACCAACGACCGCTCTGCCAACGAGCTCTCCCACTGGCAACCCCACCAATTCTCCCATATCACCACCACCTACTAAGTCTCCTACATACTCACCGACACCACTGCCGTCTGATAGGCCTATCGTAGCACCTACTACTGACCCGACCGCAAGTCCTTCGAGTAAACCTACGACTAGCCCAACCAAAAATCCGACGTTGAGCCCTACCGCAGCCCCTGTCTCCGCTTCACCTATTACCAAGGAACCAACGTCGATTCCCACGACAAGCGCCCCAACGACAAGTCCCCCCACTGCTAGCCCAGTATTTTACCCAACTGTCAGCCCCACAAACTTACCCGTGAGTGACGTTGCCGTTGTATACTTGTGACAAGGACAGTTTTAAAGTTTCTTTTTTTGCGCAGTTCAACACTGTTTTACTTACAACACTTCTTTACGGATTCAACCTTATTAAATAATATACAACGCGCTATAACGAAATCAACAGACCAAAGCACCTACGGCAGGGCCAATAGCAGAGCCCACAAATGAACCTACGGTAGAGCCAACAACAGAGCCCACAAAGGCACCTACGGCAGAGCCCACGTTAAGGCCGTCTGATAGGCCGATCACGAATTCCCCAACTCCTCTTTTGACCCCTCCCCCCTCTGCAAAACCGACAGAAAGTCCAACTACTCATCCCAGTTTAAGCCCAACAACTGAACCTCCCACTTCTGCACCTGTTGGGCTTTTACAGCAAATTCCAGATTCAGATGGCTACGAAATGGTTTACGAGCTTTCCCCGATCCCTGAAAAACCAGACTTCTCAAGTAGTGTTGGCTATACCCAGAGCAACACCGACCAGCCACCATTCTCTCGCGTTGCATACTTAATGGAGTTGGATGATGGAGGAGACTTTGGGCACCAATGGGTATGGGTATCTATGGACGCATTCACCGATGATACTTTGAAGATTGGCGTTCCCTGTCTTGGATGTGCGCATGGAATTATCCAAGAGACTGTGAACAACGTGAACGTAGTTTCAAGCATGTCAAACTTAGAAGGAATTTCTTTGGAGGGCAACATTGAATTCTGGCCATACAACTACTACAAAGATAATTCCCACGGCATTCCTCATGCCTCAGACGATACCTATGACAGCGGGGTGAGCACTATCTATCCTTTTGTTTTTTGATTTATAATATCATCTTTCTATGCTTATGCAAGTGTATGCGTCACATTCTCACTGTGTACTTTACGTTTTCTTTTTACTGAGCAGGATGAGCCTAGAACTGGAGGTAGATACGGGTCGATGCAGGTTCATGTTGACAATCCTTCGGATGGAAATGCCCCTCGCAATACAGTATTTGCCTTTAATGACTTCAATGCAGGCAATGAAGGTTGCTTGGGAATCGGAACCAACACTGCAAATGGCGAGCAGCCAGACTGGACAGGAAGTAATAATGCGGGGAAGTACAGCGTGAGAAAGTTGCACGTGTACGTGAAAAAAGAAGTCTTTGAACCAACTCAAAACCCAGTAAAGAAACCGACTTCTTCACCAACGACCGCTCTGCCAACGAGCTCTCCCACTGGCAACCCAACCAATTCTCCCATATCACCATCACCTACTAAGTCTCCTACTATCTCAACAAATTTACCCACTAGTAATCCTGTCTTGTCTGGACAATCAACTCCTGTGAATACAGTTCTTGGTGATGGCACTACGGGTACGTTTTTTGAAGCTGAAAATACTGGTACACCTTTGCAGGCGTATGATGGAAATACTTCAAGACAGAGATTTTCCAAAATCACAGGAAACGGTGCTCCTGGCTTTGTCGCGATTCCCTCCCACCCTTTATCAATTGTCGAAGGAATTCGTATTTACAGTGGCAACTGCTGTAAAGCAATGGATCCCGCATCCTACAAGATTGAAGGTAGAAACTCAGGAGGTACATGGACTCTTATACACGAAGGCCTTATTGTGGTGGGTCGAAAACGGTAAGTGATTGAAATGTTGACAACATTATTTTTGAAAACATTTGATCTTACTCACCGTAACGTTGTGCATTTCAACATTTTCTATTCCAGAAATTCTTCTGATTCGGTAATCAAATCTTCGTATGAATCTCCAGATACAAACAAACGTGTACGTGAAGTAAAGTTTGCGAATAGTATTGCGTACTCCGAGTATCGAGTCACATTCCCTTCGAATAAGGGCGACAATGGTTATGTTCAAATAGGGGAGGTAGAGCTTCCGGGTATTTTGATTTAAAGGCGACGATGCAGGAACTCAATACTTGAACTTTAAAAAAATACACATTGTGATTTATCACCACCTTCCCATTCTATTATTACATATTATTTGAATGTGGGTGAAACAAAGGTTCATAAAACTATGTTGGTGAAACAAAGGCTCATAAAATATAGATAATCTTCAGTTGCTTTTTTTAGAAGAAATCACGATGATGATATAAAAAGATAACCAGCTGAATATTAACATGTGTAACGTAAAACCAAACCTCAGTCCCAACTAAATACATAGTATGCTACACCCCACCCTCTCACAGTAATTTGTTACTTACAATTTGTAGGTCGTTTAAACAAAAGTTCATTAGGATATAGGTAAACATCTGTTTCTTATGATACTAGCAATAGCAATAAAGTTATGACTTCACTACCAGCTGAATATGGATGTATACAACGTAAAGCCAGACTTGAGACCCCAGTTTTAAATACATAGTATGCTATACAGTTGGATGGCTCGTGCGCTACCGCTACACTTTGAATCGATTTCCCAAGCAGCCCTACGTTCCTAGAGAGTTCGTAGAAGAAGCCCCTCAACCGTCATTAATCA
>JALLOR010000076.1:0-16090 GCA_036939395.1 Porosira glacialis
AACGAGTAAGACTACCTGGTACGTAGTCGGCGATCGTGAACCAAGATGGTTTACTTGAGCAAATATGTACCAGGAATTGTACATACGTTGGTTTACTTTAGGCCAACATGTAAAACTAGTACTTTTTAATTGATTTGCGTAGTTATGCAAAACCATCTACTTACGTAACTATCGTAGATTAGTACACGTACTATGATTTACAGGTACACAAGACTTTATTTTATTTTTACTTTATTTCTTGTTTGCTGCTGAACGAATAACCATGTATGTGCATCAGTACTGGGAAATACCTTGTATCACACAGGGTCTCATTCAATGATCCATACGATCATATTCCTTGTACAAGAAGTATTTTGTTTACTTTTTGTTGCTTTGTATTTTACAATACTAGTTGTGTATCGGTACTCGTACTTAAACTTTTTACAACAGAAGACTCCAGCGTCCTCCTTCCTGAGACAAAACACGTCTCTTCAACCTTCTGCAATGACAACATCAGTTGCCCGAAGGACCGATGTCTCACAAACCGCCTCCTTTTTCCGGACAGACGGTGGAAAATGGGACAAGGACACAATGAAACATTGGACTTTTGTTCACACGAAATAGCCCTTTTTCGCATACAGTGTTTCAAGTTTCAAACTATATTTGCGCTCTGCAAATAGAAGGGCCTTTTTGGAGCGTTTTTTTAGTACACTAGCTTTCAAGTCCGCAGGACTAAAATATGTAAGTGAAAGCCGTTTTGGTGAAATATACCACAGATGTAGGTCACTCAATTGTTTTCGTATTCGGGTGGGACTGAAACCCCATTTTCAGCCGTTTCCGCCATTTTTTACCAACATGATAATGGGACCTGCGGCTACATGCCCCTTGAGATCCCATCATAGAGACCACCCAAAGGTGTGTTTACGAGCTGCACACGATAGCTGCACATAGACATGGTTTTACCATGCGAAACACGGTGCATTCAATTATCATTTTCGAGGTCGACATGTGGATGGTAAAACATAATATGCGTTTAAGAACCAATCTGAAATGTATTGAGGTCGTCTTCACTTGCAATCATTTCCTTAAAATGAACTCATAATTACCTTTATTAGGGTTTAATTCGAAAATAGAGAGGTGAGACAGACGAGATGGGAAACTTTGGTAAAACGGTAGGTAGACTACTGGTACCAGTATATCATATTTGTATTTTTAATGCAAGACTTACAGTTGGTCGAGCAACTCATACTCGCACAACATACTCGCCGAGTCTTTCAGTGTCATGGTCTTACTACAGACACAACTTAACAATTGCGTTATACCCTGTGTAGTACGCAGATGTCTAATTCATCTACAGTGCATAATAATAATATGTACATTGCAGTTTGCTGCTACTACAGCATAAAACTTATGTGAAATAATATTTCTCCTTTGTAGCGAGATCCGGGATTGCACCCTTGTAGATCAACATGCCTCGTTCTATGACAACATTCACTTTGTTGGGAAACGCGCCTCGCCTCAAATTCAGAATCGAACCCGCCAACCAAAGCGAGCCACAAATATTTGAAACAGGTTTGAAGAGCAGTGGACGACCTTTAACATCTGTCACCAAGCGGCACGATGTTCAAGCTTCGTTGCGTGGTGAACACTGGTGTTTTTTAGGCAAACACACATATTACCAGTGTTGCAACTTTGGACTTTTAGTGGCCCTTGGCTCTAGGTACTTACTGTATGTAGAGCTTCGGATTAAAAAAACAATGGCAGTCTCGTAAAGGATTGCCTTGTCTTTGGTTGCACACAACGAACAAGGGGGTTCCAAGAGGATGCGAAGACGTCGTGAGGCTTGCATTTTTTGTATACTGGTATCTCATAAGGGTTGCAAACAGGGATTGGAGTCTGCAATTCACAAACACGAGTGTTTTATCACTGGCCAGTCTTGTCGCTATCACCGGAAACATGGCAGTAGTCCCTAATTGATTGTTGATTTTCAATATCAATAATATGATTCACAAAATACAAAGATGTCAAAAACTTGGAATTAAAAATGAACCAGTGTAAACGTCGCGTTCTGAGATTTACATATTCATATACCTTCAACACTTACTGGTAGTTAGAATGATGTTTGCCAACTTCACAAAAACAAGATAGTGGAAATAATTCAAGTGTTGCATACCAAAGGCTGCGTAGAGAAGGAACACATATAGATCTCAGGATTGGTCACAAATGTTTGATGAAAGAATGAATCGGGCCTGAACTCGTTATAAATCTGGTTTGTCTTGACAGCAGTTTGGAAACAGTTTTTGAGGGTGAAAAGCGCAAAGAGGAGGTTTATATTTCTTAAAGTGTTCTCTTCAAAAAATAGACAGGTACTAAGAACTAGTGGTACTACTTACTAAAACGATTCCTAACAGTACTACTATTTTTTAGAATGCAGAATCCGGCGCTATCCTCCTCTTCAGCAGCAATCTAATCTCATCTCACANATAGCAGTAGCTCTTGTCAATATTATCACCTCCTCCACTAGCATTCAGTAAGCTGTTAGAAAAATTTCCATTGATTTCCAGTTTCCTTGCACATTCTTCGATGCCATTGCCAAAGAGGCCTGCTCAATTTGATTGGTCACCCACGAATTGGTCGCTATATTGCGTATATGTTGTTCCTTCCTCCCATGACGGGTGTTCGATTTCGATGGGGTGGCCTTCTTCTTCCATTGCATCCAGTATAACATCGCTGCTGCACATGCACATGATCGGTGATTGTGACCCACCTTTCCCAGATCCTTGCAGTGTTGCCTCTGCTGTTGACCGATACTTGAAATATGAATTCTCGTGGCCTGTTGAGAGTGTGTATTCCATCGATTTGAAGATGTTGTAACAATATACTGTGTGTGCTACTGTAGAACTCCTCCCACACATTTCGCCAGTAGTATCATAAGTGCCAGGATGAGTCTGTCAAATGACGCAATAGCATCGTAGTCACTGAACGCTCCGTCCATATGGGTCTACTGCAGTAAATTAAAAATCAAATTTTTATTCAGCGCTGGGGTGTGGTACCACTTACCAGGAAGGGCATGCTGGGCTTTGTTGTATATTTCGTGCTTCTCTGAGAATGCTCCCAATCTCAATGCGAATGCCCACTTGAGTCCGAAGTTGAGATCGCATTCCAGCAGATTGATTGCGTATAGATTTACAAGAACCGGGCCTTTACCTTTCTCAAGAATTTAATCAACCGTGTTGTGCCACCAGGAGACGCATTTAAGCCCAAATTTGAATAGCAGGGACATGATCACCATTTGCATAGATGCCAATATGTCATCGCGTGTACACGCTTTGTATATCCCCTGGTGTAAACTATGTATCAAGCTAGTTGTCACACGCTCCCAGTAGTCTCACGACTGCACCCCCCCTCATCCAGAATCCCGCGTACGCTGCCTATCCAGCAGCACCTGCCACGCCCAGCCTGACAACAGGCCCCTACAACAAGTCCCGAAAAATCCTTGACGCCGTCATGTGCTAGTGAAAAATGGCACCTTGAACGTCACTCCTACTTGCCTCACAATGACCCAACCACCACCCTCCACACACCATAACTGTCAATGACAAGACATCGTCCTACCGATACCACCACAAGATCATGTGACGGCACTCGCAAGACTCCCCAAGTCACAATCCCAAACTTCACGCACGATCACACCATCACATCCCCTCCGCGTCCCCGAACCAGCAGGGACCTATCGTTCCTATCCGGTAGTTCCAATAACCCCCCTTCAACCTTCTTGCCTCTACCGATCTTCACGGATCGGTCTTCACATATTTTGGTTGGTGATTTGTCGTATCTCCTATTACCTTGCGAGGGAAAGACTGAAGCATTGGTATTTCAATCTGGGTATGGGTACGTAGCTCTTCACGCCTAAGTAGTCCCGCATTACCAACCTATTCTGGCACACCCTCCATCCAGCTACAGAGAAACTGAATTTCAGCCCCCAAGCCCGGTACTCACGATCTTCCGACGTACGCATCAATCTCTCTCCTTATGTATGTCCACGCATTCAATTTACATCCCCTTTCATTTATGTGTGAAATTTTCTCCCATCAATTTGTTTAAGCACTTTGGAATACTAGTAGTAGCCCTGGCCACACACGCATTATTTACCCTCGAAATGCACCTAGCGCCCTCACATACCGACGAGGATACTGGGCGGTGTATCTCCAAGTCTTTGTGTAGATACTTGATAACACTGTTAAATATTTTATTTTATTATATATGGTAGACACTCTACGCAGATTACTTGTACTGACTAAACATAACAACTCAAATTCAGCGCTTTGTCTCTTAAAATTGGATTTCAATAAAAATGCACAAAACAAATTATCATATAGGCCCAGTCGCAATAACATTATTGAAGTAGACTATTGTGTTGTCGTCAGACCGTCATACCAATATATGGAAGTTTTTAGCAGGATGTGATTTACATCAAATCAAATAAAAGCGGTACTTTTGGTCTTGGCTTTGTGTACTAACGTCTATTTCTTACTAATTAATTCCCAGGTTTCGAGAGAAGTTTATACCTCGCTTGTAAAATAGTAGACTTTGTCGGAAATGGAATTTTGTAGAGTGAGAACGTCTTGGCTGCACCATCTTTGTTTGTGCCTCCACACCATTAATGTTTCTCAATTGTTGCGATAATTACAACTTAATTGTTACAAAGGGTCAAGGAAGCAGGAAACATAACTACAAGAAGAAAGAAACTCACAGACCTCTCAAGATGGCTTTTGTTTAAAGAACTCTACTTCAGAATTGATTTGAAGACATATTTAAGAAAAAGGAAGACATGCTTATGTAAAAGGAGAATTAACATATATAACTTTTGCACAATGATATTAAAATGTACCAGCAAATTCAGTGTGCTACACAAAAAATACTTTTACAAAAATATGGAATTGAAAATGACAGAGAACAACAATATAGAAGGAGCTCCAGTATTTACAGCGGAGGATGGTTCAGCTTCGGGCGGTGATCCTACGGGAACCGACCCAGCATCGGGAGAAGCAGTAGGTGGGTCTTCGGGTAGTGATCCTTCGGAAACCGATCCAGCATTGGGAGAGACAGAGGGAGAGATTTGCTCGATACTGCACTGATCAGGTACCGTCCCAAAGACACGACCGACTTCTTCCTCGCCATTCAGCTCTGTCTTGGTATATTCGTCGACGATGCAATCCCCATCTTGTTCAAATAAGCACGCAGATTGCGCTTCAGCAGACCCAGATGCTTCAGCACAACAATTGGCAACATCACATTGATCTGGTGTTTCATAAAGAGAGCAAAAATTTGCATTGATATCGCAGTAACACGAAAGAAGTGAACTGTCGTCACCACTATCGGCTAAACAAATAGCTGCATCGCAAATATATCCTTCTACCTGAGATTTTATGTTGCTTGCGCACATATTCGAGTAGATCGTATCGTCTCGGCACATTGGAGCAAGAATACCAACGCAGCTGCTTTCAAACCAATTGTCGTCACTAAGGCAGGTGCAGACCGTGTCGTCGTCAGGTTTGACCATTTCGTTTTCGTCGCCCAACGCGGGGTCGATGCGGAGGCACTCGTCTTGTCCAGTCATCGACCCCTTCTCATCGGCGCAGCACCCCCCGATGATGCAGAGTTCCGGAGGACAATCAACTCCAGGCACTCCAGCGTCGCACAGCTCCTGAAGACCCGTGCAAAGGTCCTCGACGATGCCGCAGCTACATTCAATGAAATCGGAATCCTCGGTCGCACTGGCGAAGCATTGTGCCGCCGGACAGTACGAATTTTGGAACAGCCACGTCATGTCTTGATCTCCCTCAGTGCAGTCATAAACGGACCCATCCGCACAACCCGAGGCGAGAGGTTCGATGCACGGCTCTGCGAAACGGTCGTCGTCGTCTGCATATACGCAAGCACATGTCGACGGTGAAGATTCCACCATTCCGCTTTCGTCCTCGGTAGGTTGCTGCGATGACACGACCGTCTCCGGTGCACCAGTGGGTGGCGGTGTAGGAGGAGGGGTAGTTGGCGGGGTAGGGGGAGGCGTCGACAGAGGTGTTGTGGGAAGCGTTGTAGGAACGGGCGCACCGATCTCGACATCAGCAAAGCACGCCACCTGTCCCTCCGCGGAATCGAAACTGTCGCAGCAATCTCTCTTCTCGCAAGGCACGGGGGGGCATCCTCCGGGAACACCAATACCATTAGGGATCAAGTCGCAAAGCTGTTCGAGCGGCGAGCACGAGGCAGCATTCAATGTGCATCCACATCGGGCCTGCTCGACGAGATCGCTTCCTGCATCGCGGTAGCAAAGCGATGCGGGACACATGATGCTGAGAAAGTTCGTCTGAACGGCTCCCACGGCAATGCAACTCGCAACCTCCTCGGAGTCGCACGCATCGGCAATAATGTAGGGGCATGTTCCGGTAAAGTCGTTTTCGGTCAGGGCTTTGTTCACGCATTCGCAAGCTTCGGCAGGACATCCGGCGAGACAGGTCTGCGTACGGCGTTCGGTGTCGTGCACATTCAACGTGAGGGTGGCGGGAGGGCGGCGACGTGAGAAGTTTCCAGGCATGTGCTTCATGTTGCGGGTTCCAATCTTCTTCATGGAGCTGCTGTCGACGGTTTTGGAAGTGCGGGTTTTGAGGTGAAGTTTCGTAATGTCGCCTAGAGAAGAGGAGAGTGCGGCCTTGATAGAACCTAGGTTTCGACTCTCGGACATCGACCCTGCACCCGAATAAAAACAACCATCCATCGTGGACTGTAGGGGATAATAATAATAAAAAGTCATACACATCTCGTCTTCGCTCCCCAAACCGAACACAGTTGATTCTTTCGCATCGTACAGGCACGTCGTGCGAAAGGCGTCTCCTCTTTTGAGCTGAAAGGGTGTGAGCTGCTCAAGGAACCCCCCGATCTGATCGAAGTCATAATAGTCGACCGACGAGGAGTGCATCACCTCTCCGTCGCGGAGGGTCTCCTGAATCATTCTCGTACCCGTCGCGTGCATGTGCAAAAACTGACCATAGACGGTAACATCCTCGACCTCGTCCTCAAAGCTCGAGCATCCGCTAGGACACGAGAACATATGCTTCGTAATTCCCTCCCCGACGGGGGTGCCTTCCAATTCGACAGACGAATCGCCCACTTGAAAAACGCCCGCGTCGTGCGTCCGTTTCTTGGTAGTGTAATGCACCTTCAAGCCACTGCTGTCTGTGATGCCTTTCATCATGGCGGGGTTGTCGTAATGAATGTCGATCTCGAACGAATGATACCCATTCTCGCCTCCCATTGGAAACCCAGCCTCTTTTGGAAGTTCCTGCGGCCCTTGACCCACGGCCCACGCCACAATTGTCGTATCTTCTTCTCCGCAATCGTCACGGTTCTTGGACGCGAACAAAATGAGGTGGTGGAGGTTCGGTGCGTTGTCAATAACAGGCTCGAATCCAATGATGTGCGCTTCGACCGAGGGATCGACCACAAGGTCTTTCAGCAGGAAGCAGAAGCGCTTGTATTCCGTCACGACGGGTTGTCCGCCGCCGTCGTTGTTAAGTGCATACTTTGACGCGCCGACAAAAAAGGAGCCCTCGGCCTCCGCGGCCATACTCTCGGAGAAACCAGTCGTGCTCAATCCTGCGTTGTCGCCAAAGAGGCGGACTTGGAACTTGACACGGTTCTGTGGCGAATGATAGGTCAACGCGCCGTCGGCGGAGTTTCCCCAAGCACCGATGAGTCTCGTCGGGTTAATGGTCGGTGCAGAATCGTCCACGACCTCGTGATCCTGGTTGTCGCCCGTCACCAAATTTCGCACACCCTCCCAAATGAGGAGGCCGTCGTCGGACATGGTGTGCCCCACGAGGGTCCAATCGTTGCACGAGTCTTCGATGGGGGCGGCGTAATCCGTTGCGTGGTAATCCACGAGCTTCCCTCCCTCGTCCCCATCACCCATGAGGGAAAAGACGACCATGTCTGCTCCCGGCATGCCACCCGACTCGGCGAGACCAAAGGCGACGTATCCGGTCGACTCCGCGGCGGCGGCCACATGGATATTGCCCGCTTCCTTGTCGATGGTCCTGATGAAAGAGAAATGGTCGATCGTGAGTACTTTGTCTGTGGCGGATCGAAGCAGAAGTTACCAAGAGATGGACACACTCATGCCTGCACATTAAAACAGAGAGATATTCTCACCAACTGAAAGCATACACCTTGTCCTTGTCTTCCGCATCGATCGGGAATACCAAACTGTGTTCGTAGGCATCTCCTCCGCCGGACTTGCGCCACGTGTCGTAGCCGCTTCCCGATTCATCGCTTATATCAAAGGCTTCCGCGACGTCATTGACGGTAAGGAAGAAGCTGGTCAGCACTGGAGCGATTCCGCTGCAGGCGCCGAGCAAGAGGGCGCTCAGAGCCGATGAGCGGTGGCGCACCATTTTGAGTTATTGGCTGTTTGAAAGAACAGTACAAAAAAGTGACACACATGAAAGTAGACGTGCCCTTTCTTTTTATTCGCGAACCTCATACAAGTCGCCAAATCGCTCACTTTTTAAGGCTACCACCTTGAAATTTTGCGTAAAAACTACTACTACTACTAATTTTAAAACCCACAATTTTGTCAAATTACACAGAAATGACAGTTCAGTGTACTTGTACCTACAAACTGTACACAGAAATACAAGTAAGTAGACCTACGTAGAGACATCCTACTGTAACTAATACGTATAGGAATTACGACAAAACGGACATCTATCATGGGTATGACATTTTTTGAAACTACTGACTGGTACTTGTAGGGTTTCTAATTAGCCCACGGGCAGCTACGTACGCGTACCTGTCTCTCCAACCCAAAATAAGCAATCGTAAACCCATGCTAGAGCTGGTGCTAGACGCTAGACTACTACGGGCACGTACGTACCAGTACTTGTAGTAGTATGAATACTATCTCAGGAACGTTATTTTATGATGCCTAAAAAAGGCCCAGACTGTACCGCACTGTACGTAAAACCTTGGGATATTACAGTCTACTCGCGTTTACAACGATAGGGGGGAAAATCGTATAGGTGGCAATGTTACTGCGAGCGGCAATGTTTAGTCTTAGCGTGTGTTTAGGGTGGTTTGGTCCCACAGTTTACGTAGGAACAATAGATCAATTGATTATTATAAAATATCGCTACTCTAGCTACGTAGAGCTCGGTCATCTTAACGATCATATCTGGGTGCCGGGCTGCTGATGTCATATCAAAGGATCGAACCGAAGACACACTGTATCCGTTATTTTTGAGGGACTCTCACAACATAAAATAGGTGGATGATCCTCAACAGGGCTTTGCACCCATATTGTAGTTGAGTAAAATATGAATATTTTTCAAGGGAGTATCAAGTGAGTATTACTCGGATTGTCCGTTGCTTATCACAAACTGGAACGTAATGGGGAAGCTAAACAGGAATGTTCTAGCTGTACGTAGTGAACCAAACGGTTCCTATTATCAGTCATACTAATTGGGCTCGTTTTCTTAAAAACGGGCCTTTAGGTAATTTGAAAACGCCCCCAACAAGCCGTTCTCTAGTGTGGGGGCGTTTTCGATTTAAATATTTTTACTTGAGAATTCGCGCCAGCCTGAACAGACAATTGTTATTTTAATTTCTCGAATTACAAGCCGTGCTGGCTCTANTGTTCAAAGGAAAGTTACATGTAAAAACTGTACGTCGAGCGAGAATATAGAAAAGCACGCCCCGAATCAAATGCCAACGCAATCGAAGACGACAATGACTATCAAATTTCTTATCCTCGCCACAAAGAAGAGCGTCTCAGCAGAGACGGCCGGTCATACTTGTACGACTTGTTCCTCCTTCTCCTTTGTTAGGCGACGCTCAAGCATACAAGAGTAGAACGAACGAGAAAACTACTTTGTCACCGTTGCTGAAGCTGATGGCATCACGGCTGTAAACATTGAATCTTTAAGAGACACGACTAAATGTCCCAACAAGTTCAAGTACTCAGAATTCTTCATTGAGGTGAAAAAGTTAAGTGATCTTAAACAAAGACACTACTTGTAGAGCATTTATTCTATTTATTTAAAAAGTTCTTCATACAATGCATGTATTTTTATCCGCCACCCGTCATTCTTGATCTAAGATATCTCAATCGATAGACCTGGACATTGACGACATTTGTACTCCCAGTTTTTGTTTGCCATGCCGTCTTGGCAACCCTCCCTTCCCCCGCACTAAATTGCCCTGAGATGTTGACGCCGATGTTGACGCCGACACCTTAGATGTTGACGCCGACACCTTACTCCTCGAACTCTTGACACTTCTCAAACTCTTGACACTTCTCCCCTCCTTCTCCTCATGAAAAGTGGGATCCCGCCCAAGAACTCTCTTCGAACTCTTGACTCGACCATTGTCATCGTAGTTGTCCCATCCCAGCGGATCTTCTCCACTCTCGGAATCTTCGACGTACACCGAACGCATGCGTCCCAATTCGCCGTCGGGCTCGTCATGGTTGCCACCGCCGTTAGATTTGTCGGCGTACTGCTGGGAGGGATTGTACTGCTGCTCGGATGGATCGTCTCCTTCCGAGGAGGAGAAGGACATGGCGAATATATCCGCCTGGGTGCTTCGTCTCTTTGGTCGCTGACGACGACCGGGGATGCTGCTCAACGCCGAAGGATCGTCTTTCAACACCGAAGCCGAAGCGGCGTCTCTGCCGGCGACGAAGCCGGTAGGTACGCCGATACCGTCCTCGGAAGGTTCGATGGTCGCCCTCCGTGGTGGCCTTCCTTGGCTGGCGTTCTTATGCGCGGAGGGTTCGAGGGCGGACTTTCTACGCGAGGAGGACCCTTTCGACGAGGGATCCGGATTGTTTCGTTTACTGCTGCTGCTGGATTCTGCTGCCGCGAGACGGGACAACGAGGACGTGTACATGGAGGGATCGGGGGTGACGCCACCGCTGAGGTGGTCGAGGTACGAAGCAGGATTGAAATCGTGCGGTTCCAGCGCTTGTTCGAGGTCGCCTTCCCTTTCACCGGCGTTTACCAATTGACCCTCGTGTTCTTCGTAATCGGGAATGGATGGAAGAGCCAGCAGCATGGGCAGCTTGGGCCTAGATGTACTGCCACGAGAACGTGAATCGGTACTGTACTCCCGAGAACGATACGAATCGGTACTGTACCCGCTCCGCTTGCTCTCGGAGTAGCCCGTCCTGGAGTACTCGCTGCGAGAATAATCGGGGGACCTGCCGACAACATCTCGAGCGCTGCGGTTCTCATCCTTGGTCGAGTCGTCAAAGTCGTCCCGTTGAAGTCGAAGGAACACGAGCAGGGTTAGGGCAGACCGCCGGATCCATCGCCGCCATCCATTTCTGATTCACCCCGTTGTTGTGATTCACCCCGTCCGTAGTTATTGTTGGTGGTTTGCGTCCATGGGGCGGACGTGGGCGCGGTCGTTTCGATATCGGCCGTGCACAGCGAAAAAGAGCCAGGTTGCATTTGTCGACGTCGGGTGCGGGGTGAGCGGCGAAGACGATAGGCGGGGGCTTCTCGTCAGTTACGATGGCGGGGGGAGCGCGACCGTCGGTGAAGATGGCGAAGGCTTCCCTCGACGATGAGGTCGGAAGCGACTCGTCTATGGCGACGTCGGGTGCGGGGTGAGCGGCGATGACGATAGGCGACGATGATGGCGGGGGAGGAGTCGGCTGGGGCGGCAATAATATTGGTGAATGTTTGCGATGNAAAAAAAGAAAAACTTATGTGAGTAGATCAACAAAGAATTTTAAGCGGGACTACACAGTTACTGTAGTGCAAGTACCAGTACTACTTACTTCAACAAGTATACTTGTAATAAATTATCTCCTACTGTACTGTACGTACAAATATGGTGTGGGAGTTATCTAAAATAATATAGAATACCGTACCAGTAAGTAGTAATGGTAGTAATGGCAGACTACTGTACGTACAAAATATAGTGTGGGAGTTATCTAAAATAATATAGCATACCGTACAAGTAAGTAGTACTGGTAGTAATTGCCGACTAAGTACCAGGTACAACTAAAGGTACATGTGGTACAAATACGAGTAAATGGAGGTCTGCACACTTACAGTAGTGGTATTAACTATTAGCACGATTTGTTTCAAAACCGGCACTAGTATCTAGTAAGTACCTACCAGGTACCGTATAAAATACCCCATAAAATACTCTAAATCTAAAGTCTTCAGCAAACTACAAGTACAAGTACTACACTGCAGTATGAACTGGGCTAGTAGTACTTACTAAGCAACCGTGCATACTTGTACACATAGAGACTAAGCAGTTGACCAAACCAACGCACTTTGTAATCATTGTACCATCTTCATGATTGTATACACACACAGTTTAGTACCGGTTCAAAATCGCATTTCATCAAAATAAAATCTGTATTATTTTTAAACTATTATGACGCATTTTGAAAAACCTCCACTATCAAGATCAAATGAGAAAGTCACAGAATCTCCTCAAAAAACTCAATATTTCGAATATCGTCCTCTCTTGGGATAAAATGAAAAAAACGTCCACAAGTGGGAAAAACCCATGTCATCACATAGCTACTTTCAATCTTTAATCCAACCACTGATGAAACAATATTCAGTGTGCATATGAATGTCACCAGTTACTTTTTAATTCATTAGATCAAATACTAGTTCAATTGTTTCGTGTGGCTCAATATATGTTACGACCTTTTGTAGAAGATCTATAAAATGCTGTCAATTATTATCCGATCAATTGAGTTTTAATTATCTTGGGGTTTTGTACTTAATCAAAATCCAATGCGGATGTAATATTGTTTTAATTGGTCTTTATTATGACTTGCGAGCCTACTACTACGAGCCAATAAATGTCTGAGTGCACTGGATGAGACTTTATTCGAGAACATTGGGCCGTCATTAACGCCATGTTTGCTCCATTTATCATCGGTCGGATTCTTATTTCCGTCCTGGGGAATTTTAAATCTCAAGAAGAGTTACAACGGTCGGAGGTTGAGATTTTCTTAGCGCCACGGAAACATACTGCGTACGGTCGGAGCTTGGATGAAACAATGGAACGTATTTTGTCCAAAGAGAAAATTTATCAACGTGATGAAAGTTTAGTGACACAGTGGTTACTTGAACGCCGTCAAATATACTTAAATTTCAACATATTTTTAGCATAGATACAATATAAGGACATAGATAGATGGTTGGATAGTGTCATAATACTTTCGGTGTATTTAAATGGAGATAAGAGGCTAAAGAACAGAGAGATACGTTTCACACAACACTTACTAAAAATTCAAAGAGCTCAAACCATTAAGTTTTCAGTAAATTTTTTAAGATTGCATTAATCGGGCCAAAGGAATGATATCTTATGCTGTGCCATTGTATTATAGAACTAATTTTTCTTTCTTAGGAGCCCATCTAAGTATTGACTTCGGTAATGAAAGTAACAACCCGTTGTTGTCATCTGCATTTTTCATCCGGGCTTGGAACCGGCATAGGCTGCATTGCAACAACGGGTTCAAGAGTCTATAAATCAGCGTCAACTGATTTATAAGCCCTTTGAACAAATTGTTACTAATGTTACTGAAGTCAATACTTAGATCAACTTAAAAGAACGAAAATTTCGTTTTATTATCCAATGGCACAGCACACGGTGTCATAACTTTGGTCCGACTGCAATCTGAGATCAATGGGGGAATCAGAATGGTATATGTAAACGAGATCAAGAAGGGATCGGATTCATATTGCGTGGTATCCTTGCTGAGATCAATGGGGGATCAGAAGGATTGTGCAATCTTGATCTTGGCAGGAAGCCGATTGATCTCATTCTGAGGGATCTCTTCACGATTGTGCCCACTGAGTCGGGTAAAGCCATACATATCAACTGCATGTCATGCAATGTCTTTAATCGCCAATGGTCGAAATACAATGCGACAAAGGCGCGTGCGCATTTGGTGGACCAGTGTGACGGTGTGTCTGAAGAGTTGAGGGAGCATCTTTACTCTCGTTCTCAGAAGAACAAGCGGTCGAGGATGATGGACACATTGAATTTGGATGGGGATATGTCACTTTGTTCCGAAACAACGGCTGATATTAGGAAGGCGGCGATGAAGAAGTCGAAGGATATGATTGACAAAAATAAACATCAAACTTCTATTACCGATGACAAGTGCCTCGGACCGGTGATGACGAAGACGATGGCGGATAATATCATCATGAAGGAGGTAGAGGCGATTGTTTCGAGAGGCGAGAGCCTGTCACGACTTCAAGATGAATATGTGATTGCAGCCTTGATAGCGAGGTGTCCCGGCATTGAGTCCTATTTGCCCAGGGATGCAGACACTACATACACAAACTATGTTACAAAAATTGACATCAGTTGCAGTAAACAACTCAGGGATCATCTTTCGCGAATTCCTGGGTGCATCAATGTGGCTTTCGATGGAGTAACTGTGAACGGGAAACAGAAAATCCTGTACACGGTGTCGAAGGGAAGTACGTCGATGTTCGTTACATGGACAGATCTCGCCGGGGACAAGCATGTGACGCAGAAGGAAGCAGATGATGCTTTGAGGGTCGCCCTCGATATCAAGGCATCCCTGGGCGGTGCTCAGATTGCAAGCCTTCCGGTAGATAATGCAGCGAAGTTAGTTGCTGGTATTGTCGCCAACCGTTTGGATGAGCTGGCGCTTGTATCTCGGGATCCTTCCCATTGCGTCGATCTCCTATTGAAAGACGCGGCAACAACAAAAGCAATTTTGGCGGTTCTTGCAATGGCAAAGGACTTGATCAATTTTTTGAAAATAGACCGAATCAATGGTATTCAGGAGACTGCCATCCTATAAGGTCGAATTGGGCGTGGACCAAAGGTTCAGATCTTCAGTGACACTCGAATGAAGGGGATTCATGAAATGATTCGCTCGACAACGAAGCAGAAGCAATTTGTCGATGTCATCAGGACCAAACAACAGTTTCAAGAATACTACAATGAGCGCACTAGAAGTAAGAAGGACAAGATTGACACTCTCCTTAGGCAATGCTCCCAACACTTTTGGGATAAAATTTACTTTGCATGCCAATTCACGGGCCCGTTCAAGCGGGTCCACAAGATTCTTTCGAAGGAGACATATCCTCTTTCTTGTTATGTTCTGCTTGTGCAGGCATTGAAACACGAGATTGACTCTGTGATTCAAAGTGGTGAAACTTGTAACAACATGTTGGGGGACGGCGCCGATCTTGAGCTTGGAGAAATGGTCCGTGTGAGGTTTAACATGGACGGGAAAGATCCGTCTGGACAGAAGGTCGGTCTTCTCGATGAGCATCAGCTGTGGTGCTTTCTCTGCGACCCTTTTGGCCACGAGTGGAGGTCCGAGTTCCTTCTTGAAGGATTTCTTACTGCCCATACTAAGAAAATGATTGAACACTTTATTCCGGGTGATGACGCAGGCGCGATTTCAAAGCGGGCGTCTGTTAAAAAAGAGTTTATGGTAAGTGGATTTCAACAAGTATGTTTTATTTTTATCTTTAGTCTTTATGTCTTGAATCTAACCTGGTTTCCTTTTCATTTTCGTCTCAGGCCTTTCACACGCAAACTCTAGACTGGGCACATAGATTTGAAGATCAGTTACCTCCTGTTGTTCCAATCGAGGAACATTGCGTGAAAAATAAACAAATCACGGTCGACAAGGTACAACAGTGGGTCGAGAAGACCGGAACAGTCGAACATCGCATTCAGTGGTTCGTGGCGAATTGTCCGGCATCTGAATTTTATCTTTTAATTGCAAAGCCTCTCTTGTCTATGCGCACGGTTGGGTCTATTGATGTAGAGAGAGAGGCGAAAACTCTAAAGCATACTATTTTAACCAAGAATCGCAATCGCACATCTGATGGGCGTGGTGTTGTATTGATGCGGACGTGCAATAATTTGAAATATCTCCTCAAGATGAAGCAGTCGCTCAAGATGTCTCTAAAGTAAATTCTTATTTTATGTTCATCTTTTATTTGTTACGAAGTGTAACAAAAATTTTACAGTGCTGAAAATTGAATTCCTACTCTTCACGTACGTAGACCAATAGGGT
>JALLOR010000077.1:0-14394 GCA_036939395.1 Porosira glacialis
AGTTCGTCCCGCATGCCAAGCAGCTGAGCCCCGGAGAGGTGCCGGGATGCATGGCACCCTCGGGCCTTGCAGTTTTGTTGAGGTTCTTACTTCCAGATGAGATCGTCGCAAGACCAACATGAATGTACCATCTCAGGAAATAAATGAGGTTTCTGCAAGTTTCGATGACTGAGCAGCAACACCTTTGGGAGTGTTTTCGGCGGATGGTCGCTTCCATGATCACCAAGCTCCAAGACCCTCTCGGACGAGAGGTCCGAGGTGAGCCAGATGAAGGAATGGCGACGAAAAGCTGTCGAGTCAGTACGCTCAAGAAAAGTCTTTGTCGATCAGCAGCAACACCATCAGTAGCACCGAAAGACCACCCACCTTGGTAATAATCCTAGGAACTCTAGGCCGCCAAGGAACCCCATCCGTCCTCCAACGCATCCGCACCCTTCTCACCGCCAGAGGAATCCGCTCCGTCGTTATTTTGTTGAGCGAGATCATCCCCGCCAAATTAGGATTGATGAGCGATTCCGTCGATGCGTTGTGTCCGAGATTGATTGTGGATTCGGAGGTATTTCTTTCGGTGTCTGTTGCTGAATAACTATGAATTGCATGTGGCGCTGGGTGTGGCGAAGCCTTTAATGTGAAGCAGAGGATACGGAAGATGATGGCATGGGGGAGGATGGTCCTGTGTCCCCAATGGACTCTTACAGTGGGTGGCGGAACGTGGACCAATTACCATCCAGAGAACCGGAAGAGAAAGATTCTAGCATGCAGGCTTGGACAAGCTGGCGTTTTTACGCTTCCTCTCTACTTGAGCCCGGTTCGTGATGTCCAATTGGTTGAGTGCAGTCCTTCACCACCCCTCCTTGACGGATTCACCCCCTCCTGCAGATGCCACTTCCCCCTTGCCGGATGTTTCAATGTTGCCCTGCAGCATCCCTCAACGGGAACCAAGATAATTTCTTGCAATTGAAGGAACATCGCTTGACAAGTGCACTCTGAACCTTTGGGCAACAAATAATTAATGTCAACGTACAGTAAGGTGAGAAACCCATTGATGAAACTGTCTGCATGTTCTCTCTTCGGCGTAACTCTCATTTGGTGCGGTGCCACCCCGTGCATCAACGCCTTCCATAGTTGCGCGATATCGATTGGATCGGACCCATCACTTTATCCAGCTGTCACACGCATTGCTATACGACGCCGGATCATTAAGTCCCCCACACTCTTTCATTAAATGTTCATTCACATTTTTTCCACATTCTCTTACCGTTTATGTTGCTGCCGTGTCTTTTCTTCATATTTCAAAATGAAAGACTTTCGTTAGTACCTCGTCGTTGTAAGTTGGATGTGCTCGACTGCTAGAAGCGAAGCGAATTCCCCTTCTTATCCAACCATCGTGCATCACCTCTGACCTATATCTTAAAGCTCGGATGTCCTCACCGTGGCCAGCACCTTCGTGAGAAAAGGAGAGAAGATGGACTACGATCATTAATCCCTCGAATCTGTCGCCCGCCCAAGAAGATCTAAATCATTCCCACCTATCCCACGGACTAGTTGAACTCGGTTCACGAATACTTTGCCGGACGGGGATGGCTGGTTCTGCTCAAGGTGTGGCGGAGGAAGATCTGTCCACGGCCTTAAATGACACGAATTTCGATGGGCACCAGCGGTGAATTTTTGAAAGCGATTGCTCTGCTGCCCGCAAAAGGTTACTGGTAGGAACATGCAACTTCCAGGAGCTTTTGGTCGAGCTTTCCAGTACTCTTGTCCGATGAGAGACCGAAGGAGGTTGCCCTTTACCGGGCACACGTATTGCCAACGCTAACGGCCGTGCTGGCAGCTGATGGTTGAGATTCGTACATTACAATCAGAGCTGGCTGTATTTGATCCCCACTCCAGATCGTTAACGAAGTGATCCGCTACGTACCTAGGCTTGAAGGAAGCGAAGGAGACGATGGAGAGGGCACCGGTAAGTTTAGAGTTCGATCATATGTTCGTTGTATCATGTATGTCGCTACAGAAGTTCTTGGAGGAAAAAATACCCCCCTGAAGTTCCACACGAACGGTCGGTTGAAATAAAAACATGCTAGGCCAGCTAATCGAGGCTCAAACATTACCCACGAGCCTTGGTCCGTTTCATCCTAGCCAAAGAAAAGAACTTTCTCGCATGGGTTGATCCCCGAATTCATCATCAATAGTGGTTGACCGCTAGCTGTTTGACTTTTGACCAAAATGGTCTATAGTCAATATTCCCACCTCGCATGCTTGACATGCGATGAAAAACATTTATTGTTTCTCCCCTGAATCCGTGATTCACACTCACCTTCCCGGTTCGACTTGTTGTTTAGTCTCCCTTGCGAACTACGAATGTGTTTACCGATAGATTGTCTTTTGAGGCTGATGTAAAAGTCTTGGATTGATTCTAATCGGCATTCCATTCAACACCGTGTGGAATTTACTCTTGAGATTTATCAAATGAAGAATGTAAGTCGAGTTTAAGATTTTGTCCGTTGAGGTGTGTATGTCGGCTCCAGAGGTTACTCCTGAGCTGACAGTATTCATAGAAACACGTGTTAGTTGACGAATATGCGTGGAGCTTCTCCATTATGATAGTATCGTCGGACGGACTGAAATTCTGTTTTGATTCGACGTAAAGTATACAAAATTTATATCTGAGAGATTCACCCCACATTCACAATTCACAGACCATGGGCATGTTTGTCGGCCTCTTGTAATGTTCTTACCATCTTTGACGATGAACTCGTGGAATCGTTTTGTCACATGATGCATACAAATATTTGCTCGATCGGATCTCGTCCATGGGAGCAACAATTGTTTTAATTAAACTCTGATGACAAAGTATGAAACAAACGAGGCGACGCTTGTATCTGGATATGCCTCGTTTGCACACATGTTTTGAATGATGATAATATGAATTACTTTACCAAGATCTGTTCAGAGCATTCTTACGTCGAAGATCAATTCTCACATTTTCTGACAAACACGTTGTCAACAATTTTGCTGTTTAATGCCTTTGATCCTTGGCAAGAAGGGTCGCTCATGCAGCCGAAGCGTTCGAGCGGGAAGAGAGGGCGCGGTTAGAAGAAGCAAAGAGGCAAGAAGGGTTTCCGCGCCTGTGCAGAAGGTGGTGGACGAGCTGAGTTTGACGGGGTTTTCGGATTTGGCGCGTTGGGCCGATGGGGTGAATGAGAGGATGGGGATTGTGCTGAGGAAGCGTTTGGAGGATGCGTTGGAGGCGTGTAGCGAGGTGTATGGTCCGGAGACCGACGCTACCAACGAGGGGGGTGGGGAGGGGAAGAAGGCCAAGAAGTCCAAGAAGGCCAAGGGGGGCCGCGTCAAATCGGTACGCATTCCCAAAATTTCTGTTGAAATTTTGCTGCGAAATCAGGAAATCTCCGCATCCCCCGCGGTGCCGACCACCCGCTCCATCTTCCTCAACGAACTCCACGGCTTTATGGGCATCATCTGCAATTTGCCCTGCCTCAACAGCAGCCGCTTACGAGGTATTTGAATCCGGAGCGCCGACTGTGACCCGGAAGAGCACCTTTTATTTCCTCATTGATTCTGTGTCTCCCCAACCGTTGTCAGGCACCTACTTTGCTGTCGAGAGCCACGTTCAGAACATTACGGTGTTTGTCAACCAGTGGCGAGCGTCGTGACCGGGCAGCTCCAGCAGGTGGAGCAGTTGCTCGCCAAGCGCACCCGGACCCGGACGATGGAAGGGCAGGTGCCATTGCTGCAGTTGAGGATTGTGGAGGAGGACAAGTACAATGCGCAAAGGGTGGCCGACTTGGTGCAGGACTGAGAGACGAACAAGCCTCTCCGTGGCAAGAAGACGGTGCTTCAAAAGCTGAACATTCACGTGTCCCTCTCGGAACTGACGGTCAGGCTCCTGTAAAACAATGGACTCCTCAACCACAAGAAGGACATGGACGAGATTATGTCGGTCGCCCAAGGAGAAATGGTCATCAAACAAGAACTGGATCTCGTGCTCTACCAGAACCACATCCGCTTAATCCGCGGCTGGGACGATCTCTTCACCTCATTGTACGACCATACCGGTGGATTGTTACTGATGCGCAGCTCACCGTATCAACATCCGCTTAATCCGCGGCTGGGACGTGCCGCATTCGATGCATGGATCGACGTACAACGGCGTTGGGTTTATCTCGAAGGAATTTCTTTGGCAGTGCCGATATCAATGCCGAGTTTGTCACGTTGATGAGACGGATTTCGAATCGGCCGTACGCAATGGAGGCGTTGAACATTGAGAACTTGCAACGAACGTTGGAGAGGCTGTCGAATCTCACGACCGTCATTCAGAAGGCGTTGGGCGCGTATTTGTAACCAAGTGACTTTTCGAGGTTTTACTTTTTGGGTGACGATGACTTGCTCGAGATTATTGGCAATTCCTCCAAGCCGGGCAAGGTGTTGCCGCACTTGGGCAAGATGTTTGCAAGTATCGCGACTTGCAACTCGACCGCACCCGATGGGGATGATGAAACGGCGCTCACCAAATTTGATGCCTTGCTATCGAAGGACGGTGAGAAAGTGCCGCTTGATTCTCCATTAATGTCACGTCTAAAATGAATGTGAAGGATTGGCTGAAACATCTCGAGGACGGCATGCGCTCGACCCTGGCGAAGATGCTGAACTCCGCCATCAGCAATGTGCAATCCATGCAAATGTCCACTTCCAGCGTCGAAGGAAACGTCGAATTTGTGGACTGGGCCAAGGGATACCCGGCGCAGGTTATGATTTTGGCATCTCTCGTGAATTGGAGTATGGGGATGGATGCCGCACTGAGAAGTGATGGCGATAGTAAGGGCGATCTGGAGGTTGTGCTCGGTGGAATTCATGGAAAACTGGAGGTTATGGCTGAAACCGTTCTCCTTGATCTGCCGTACGAGTCGCGCAAGAAGTTTGAACATCTTATTACAGAGTTGGTTCATCAGGTTAGTCTTTTGTGATACCATTTTTATCATTGTGTTTTTCTTCCGAAGTTGCCAAACATCATCCAACACCTTTTTGTCTTCTTTACTTGTCCACTCTACAGCGCGATATGACACGAAGCATGATCGACAACGGTGTCTCCGACATTTCCGACTTCCGTTGGCTCTACCACTTGCGTTTCAACTTTTCTCCCCAGGCAGAGAACTTGGCCGAAAATCTCAAGATTAGCCTTTCGAATGTTTCGTTCTACTATGGATTCGAGTACTTGGGGATTGGTGAACGATTGGTCCAGACTCCATTGACGGATCGGGATTATCTCACACTTACGCAAGCATTACATTTCCAAATGGGTAAGTTTTAATGCGATCAAAGCTCTTAATCTGACGTTTGTCTCCGTTTTTGACCAAACTACGCAATCACGTTTGAATCTCTCGGCGCTTTCACTCTTCTTATTCCTACACTTCGACCGCCCTTCAAACATACGTGGCAACCCGTTTGGTCCAGCAGGAACAGGAAAGACTGAGAGTGTCAAAGCGCTTGGTGCTCAGCTCGGACGATTTGTGGTTGTGATGAATTGTACGTTCACCTCCAAACTTATTTACGCCCTTTTCATTTGACTCCTTTTTTTGTTCCTGCCTAAACTCAACCCCCTTTTTACACCTTGTCTATCTGCTTAACCACTTTCAGGCGATGAAACATTCGACTTTGGTGCTATGGGTAGAATCTTTTGTGGTCTTTGCCAAGTTGGCGCCTGGGGTTGCTTCGATGAATTTAATCGTCTTGAGGAGCGCATTCTCAGTGCCGTGAGTCAGCAGATCTTGACTATCCAAAAAGGACTTTTGGAGAGACAAAATAACATCGAGTTGCTCGGGAAAACAATATCACTCCACGGAAATGTGGGCATCTTTGTAACAATGAATCCAGGATATGCTGGACGTAGCAATCTCCCCGACAATCTGAAGACTCTCTTCAGATCTGTGGCAATGGTGGTTCCTGATCGCAAACTTATTGCGCAGGTCATGCTTTACAGCCAGGGTATTGTCAGCGCCGAAAAGTTAGCAGGACGAGTCGTGGATCTGTTTATCAAGAGCTCGGACCAAATGAGCAAACAGAGTCATTACGACTTTGGACTTCGGGCGCTCAAAACGCTTCTTGTCTCTGCCGGAGGATTGAAGAGAAAAGCCATTGAGGGCAATGCGCAGCTCGAAGGTGACGAGCTCGCGATCGTAGAGCGCAGAGTGTTGATTCAAGGCGCCTGCAATAATATCTTGCCCAAGCTGGTTGCCGGAGATCTCGATATATTTACTTCGATCTTGGAGGACGTCTTTCCAGGCTCTGAGATTACCATGATGGAGGACGAGAAGCTGCGAGAGAAGCTAGATGCAATATGCAAGACGCTTCATTACACACCATCGGACTTGTGGATCCAAAAGATACTACAGCTCAAAATGGTGCTTGAGATGAGACACGGAGTCATGATTGTTGGACCCAGCGGTGTTGGAAAGTCGTCTGCCCTGAAGACACTACTGAAAGCTTGTGAGGAAGAGGACGGCCTGAAGGGAGAAATGTATGTCATCGACCCCAAGGCAGTAGACAAAGAGGGACTCTATGGTGTACTTGATGGAACAACTCTGGAATGGACAGATGGAATCTTCACGAGTTTGTTGCGAAAAATCCTGGCAAACGAAAGAGGAGAAGCCGATCGAAGGCACTGGATTGTCTTTGACGGCGACGTCGACCCTGAATGGGCCGAGAACTTGAATAGGTGAGCCCTCTCGTTGTCACCATTTTTCTGATTTGATTCTTTCATTTTTAAATACTCAATTTTCCTTGGCATTTCTGTGTTCACGCCTCCTCCGCAATTCAATTTGATAGTGTTTTGGATGACAACAAGTTGTTGATATTGCCCAGTGGTGAACGCCTCGCGATTCCGAATAACGTTCGCATTATTTTGGAAGTGGACAGCCTCGCTCAAGCTACCCCAGCTACCGTGTCGCGTTGTGGTATGGTATGGTTTAGCTCCGATACGGTTTCTTCAGAGATGTGTCTCGAGAATATGATGGGAGAGCTCCGAGCACAAAATATTGCAGGTGACATTAACCAATCAGGTGACCTTGTCCCGGCATCACAAATCTCTTTCCTCGATACGATTCAGAGCATGGTGATATCTGATTCACGGTCGACGTCACTAGTGTCCGACGCACTTGAATTTGGACTTTCCGAAACACACATTATGGAAATGTCACGTGAGGGGCTGCTCAGGAGTCTGAAGTCTCTTCTTGTGAAAGGAATCGGACTTGCCATCGAGTATGACGAGAATCACCCCGACTTTCCAATGATGGGACAGCACATGGATAATTTTTCCAAGCGTTGGTTGTTGCACTCCTTGCTCTGGTCTTTTGCAGGAAGTGCCTCTTGGGAAGTTCGGACCAAGCTTGCTGACATGCTACTTCGGTCAAGTGGGCTGATGCTTCCTACAGACGATGGTAGTGGCAATCTTGCAGACTATCGAGTAAGGGTAGAAAATGGCGAACTTGAACTATGGAGTGAAAGCGTTCCCAGAATGGAAATTCCCAGTCACAAGGTAACCGCGACCGATGTGGTGGTGACTACTACAGATACAGGTAAGTCACTTTTACATTTACTGTTGTGATGCACCTATGGGAAACCAACCATGAGTCAGAATGGTCGCAAGACTGAAACCAAAAAGAAATTGACAGAGTGGCACCTTCCATTTCTATTTTTAAATTTTTGCTCAATGGCATTTTACTTTCATTGCTATCATTTCAATAGTTCGTCACTCGGACACTCTAGGAGCTTGGCTTGAGAGTCGATCGCCTCTAATTCTTTGTGGTCCACCTGGAAGTGGAAAGACTATGACGCTGACGAGTGTCTTGCAATCAGTTCAAGGAGTCGTCTTGGCTTCCCTGAACTTTTCATCACGTACAACTCCAGAAATTATCATGAAGATCTTTGCGCAATATTGCACTTATGTTCGGAAAGGAAAAGACGTCGTCCTTGAACCTGTCGAGAGTCTCGGTGGTCACAGTTGGCTTGTTGTTTTCTGCGACGAAATCAATCTACCAGAAGAAGACGCGTACGGAACCCAACGAGTTATCATGTTTATGAGGCAACTTGTGGAGCAACAGGGTTTCTGGAGGGAGGACAATATTTGGGTCAAGGTAAGTGATTGTAGTTGAATTACTTTGTTTGCCCTCTGACACTTACACATACTCACATTTTTAATGCATTTGATTTACTCTTCTTCAGATAAACCGCATCCAATTTGTGGGTGCATGTAATCCCCCAACAGATGCCGGTCGCGTTGTCATGTCTTCAAGATTTCTTCGCCATGCATCATTGTTACTTGTGGATTTCCCATCTAAAGATTCCTTACATCAAATCTATCGGACTTTCAATGGTGGAATAATGAAGCTCTTTCCCCACATGAAGGGAGAAACGGATGTGATAACAGACGCAATGATTGAGGTGTACACAGCCTGTCAGAAAAAGTTCACCCCTGAAATGCAGCCGCAGTACTTTTACTCGCCTCGCGAATTGAGTCGTTGGGTCCGTGGCGTGTACGAGGCAGTCGTTCACATGGACCAAGGCCTAACAAGAGAGGAACTTGTTCGCATCTGGGCTCACGAAGCCCTTCGACTGTTCTCAGATCGCCTTGTGGAAGACGAAGAGATTGAGTGGTGCTCAGATAAAATTGATGAAGTAGCACGCAATATGTTTGTGGCAATGGACCATGATGAAGTCTTGGCACGACCTTTGTTCTATAGCTCCTGGCTCACAAAAGATACCCGTCGTGTAAATCGTGAAGAGCTTAAAACGTTTATCAGTGCCAGGCTCAGGGTTTTCTACGAAGAGGAGCTTGATGTGCCACTTGTTGTGTTCGATCAGGTTCTCGATCATGTATTGAGAATTGATCGTGTACTGCGTCAGCCTATGGGTCATTGTCTGCTTGTTGGTGATAGTGGTGCAGGAAAAACCGTTTTGTCCAAGGTGAGTGTAATGAAGATAAGTTGTACTAGCTTTGCTGCAATGTCCAAAACTAATCCAACCCTTTTTCATTTGCCAGTTTGTATCCTGGATGAATGGCCTTCAAATATTTCAAATCAAAGGTGAGCTCGAGGTTAGGGCTGTGACGGTGACGGTGACTTTGAAATGGTACACTAAACTTTACTGACCCGAGTGTCCTTTTACTCTCAACACTCTTATATTATAGCACACTCTCGCTATGGAATCGATGAGTTCAATGATGACTTGAGAGGTGTTATGCGTCGAGTGGGAGTCGATGGCGAAAGGATTTGTTTCATATTCGATGAAAATAATGTCCTCGGCAGTGGCTTCTTGGAAGCGATGAATGCTCTTCTTGCCAGTGGTGAGATTCCTGGTCTATTTGACGGCGATGATTACACTGCACTTATGAGTGCGTGCAGAGACTCAGCTGCACGAGATGGCGTAATTGTCGACAGCGAGGAAGAATTATGGCGACGATTTACGAGTATTGTCCAACGGAATTTGCACGTGGTCTTCACAATGAACCCCAGCGGTGGAGAATGGAAGAATCGGTCGACAACCAGTCCAGCTCTTTTTAACAGATGTGTTGTAGACTGGTTTGGGACGTGGAGTTCAAAAGCGATGGCGGAAGTTGGGAGAGAATTTACTGTCAGACTCGATATGGGCGACGCTGAGTCCGTTGGCGGCACGTGGGGAATTGGACCAGGCGAAGACCTCATGACGAGAGTCGAAGATGCGTTTGAAGGACTTGCCAAGGGCGGATTCCGCCAAGCTGTTGTTGCGGCACTAGTAGAGTTGCACAGAATTACGAAGGACGTTTCAGAAGAGGCTGCTGCATCGGCTTCAAGCAGCAGCCGCACTTTCTTGTCCCCGAGGGACTACTTGGCTCTCATTCACAACTTCGTCTCTTGCACTACTTCTCTTCGAGAAAAAATCGAAGAAGAGCAACTCCATGTGAATGCTGGTCTTTCAAAGCTTCGTCAGACGCAAGAAAATGTTGCCGAGATGAAAATTAGCTTGGCGGCAAAAACGATTGCGCTCAGGGAAAAGGCAAGTTTCAAGTTATGACACTAAATTGGATGCGCTGTGTTTAATTTCTGTTCTCAACTTATCTTTTGTATCTCCCCACACATTTGTTTACAACAGGAGACTTTGGCGAACAATAAGCGTAAGTGACTGGATATTTTGCCACTTCCCTTTAAATAATTTTCATCATTTTTTTAATTCCAATTGTCTATTTCGCCCTATTTTGTACGAAGTTCAACAAATGGTTGCCGATCAAAACGAGGCGCAGAAGCGGAAAAAGGTTGTCGAAACAATGAGCGTTGAAGTGGAAAGGCAACAAGTTGCTATCGCAGAACGAAAAGATGCGGCGCAGAAAGATCTTGACGCAGCTGAGCCAGCATTGATGAGTGCGCAAAATAGTGTGAAGGGAATTAAGAAGCGAGATTTAGACGAGATTAGAAATCTTGGCCGCCCCCCAAATAACGTGAAAATGACGCTAGAATGCGTTGCAATTATGTTGGGTGAAAAATCTATTGATTGGAAGGATGTCAGGAAGCTGCTGGCAAAGTCGGTGAGTTTGAAAAATTGCTTTGACTCTCCTCTTTCTATTCAACTAGTCCTAGTTCCACTTAACGATTCCTATTGTCGCAATTTCATTTACAGGAGTTCATCCCAAACATTCTTTCATTTGATGGTGAGATTATTGACTTGCAAATGTTGCAGGCTACACCGTTCCTTTTTTATTCCCGGCTAACGTGAACCCCCCCCCCTTCTTTTCCCCCAAACCTATGTCAGTTGGTGAGTTGGATCATTGTTTGGCTAGAATGTGGTTGTGGTTTTCCTGTGCAAGTTCGGCTCACATCTTAATTTCTTGTGTTCCTTTTTATCAGACAATCTGACTTCGAGGCAAATCAAGACCGTCCAAGACAAATACCTTGATGGCAACCCTGACTTAACCACTGAGAGCGTCACGAGGAGTAGTAGAGCGTGCGGACCTCTCTATCAATGGGCTGAGTCACAAATCAAATATTCCTCAATTTATAACAGCATTCTGCCGTTGCGAGAGGAGGTAGAGCAGCTCGAAAAAGCGAGTACAGTGGCAAGAGAAAAGAAAGAGACCATTGAGTCGGAAGTAGCCGAACTCGAGTCTTCGATTGCAAGCTACAAACACGAGTACGCAACTTTGATTCGAGATGTGGAGGCCCTGAAGTTTGAAATGGAAGTAGTCACTACCAAGGTTGATCGGGCTGAAAGCTTGATGAAGAGTTTGAGTCACGAAAGTGAAAGGTGAGTTTCCAAGCAGTGCATGTGTGAAAGAAAAATATATTTATTTTTGACCCTCTTGGGTTTTCTCTCCCCTTCTCTATGTATATAACAGGTGGTCAAAGAGTAGTGAGGGTTTCCAGACAATTCTTAGAAGCATCGTCGGAGACGGATTACAGATGGCAGCATTTATGACCTATTCTGGATTTTTCAACTTCAGCACCAGACGTTCTCTCTTGAAACAATGGCGAGAATCCCTCGACAATCTTGGAATCGAATTCAGAGAAGACTTGGGCATGGTTGAATCGTTGAGCACGGCATCTGAAAGGTTGCGTTGGCAGTCACAAGGCCTTCCTTCTGACTCTTTGAGCCTGGAGAATGGGGTTATTCTCGGGCGTTGTGAACGTTTTCCTCTTATCATCGACCCATCTGGTCATGCTATTGACTTTATCATGCAAAAACACAAAGAAGAAAAGATCCAAAAGACAAGCTTCCTGGATAAAGCGTTCATGAAGACTCTAGCAGGGGCTGTTCGATTTGGTACGACTCTCCTCGTTGAAAACGTCGAAAAGTTGGACCCAGTCTTGAATCCTATACTCAACAAGGAGATTCAAAGGACTGGTGGTAGGTCGTTGGTCAGGATTGGTACTGAAGACGTGGACTACTCGTAAGTTTAAGTGCGGACATATGTCAGTTTCCGTTTTGATGTGCACATGCTAATCTTCATGTTGTTCTCCTTATTTTGTCAATAACTACAGGCCCAAATTTAACATCATCCTCACCACCAAAAATTCTGCTGTCAAGCTGACGCCTGATCTTTGCTCTCGAGTGACACTGGTCAATTTTACTGTTACTCCAGCTGGCTTGCAGAGCCAGAGTCTAAGTCGTATCTTAGGATGTGAGAAGCCCGAGATAGAAAAGCAACGCAACGATGTTTTGAAATTACAGGGAGAACAAAATGTCAAGCTTCGGGGACTTGAAGAGAAGATGCTAAAGGAGATCAGTGCTGTGGAAGGAAATATTCTTGATAATGATCGAGTCGTGGAAGGAATGGAGCGATTGATGAAGGAGGGAACTCAAGTAGAAGAACAGATTGCGAAGATTTCTGAGATTATGGCAGAAGTTGAGCGAGCTATCAGCGAGTTTGAACCATTCTCTTTGGTATGCAAGCAACTTTTTATTTTATTTTCCGGGATCAGAGAGATTAGCTTTCTTTATGAATTCACCGCCAAGGCGTTTATGAATATACTCGAGAGTGTCCTCGTTAGCAATAGTCGAGGCAGTTCTGAGACTGACGAACAACGCCTTTCCTCTCTCAAATTAGCTTTATTCGACGAAGTGGCTTCTCGGACAGGAAGGGGTCTGAAAACAGAAGATAAGATGGTGTTTGGTCTCCTTCTTGCACAAATTTCATCGGGAACTCAAGTCCTTGAAGGAAATGATGAAGTTACTATTGATACCATTACGTCAACCATTGAAAATACGTTCAGCACCTCATTTCCTTGGCAAGGTAAAGGCCTGAACAACCTCAAAGATGTTACTTTCAGTGACATCAGTTCATTGGTACCTCTGTTACTTTGCAGTGCTCCTGGCCACGATGTTAGTGGGCGAGTAGAGGCGATGGCAAAATCAGAAGGAAAAGATCTTGCCGCTGTAGCCATGGGAAGTGTTGAGGGATACAAAACAGCAGAAAACTTTATTGCTGCGGCATCAAAGAGAGGAACTTGGGTCATGCTGAAGAATTGCCACTTATGTACTGCTTGGTTGGGAGATACGCTTGTGAAGATTCTTCAATCTCTCAGTGTTGGTACTCATCGTGATTTCCGAGTTTTCATAACAAGTGAGATTAGTCCGAAGCTTCCCACTGCTCTTCTTCAACTCAGTGACATCATTGTAGCTGAAGCTCCTACTGGTGTAAAGGCATCTCTTTCACTCTTCTTCTTCAGTATATCGAGTGATAGATTCAAGAGCAGCGTGCGCAATCGTCTTTATCTCATCTTGGGATGGGTTCATGCCGTCATTCAAGAACGCCTTCGATTCATGCCTAATGGATGGACAGAGCAATACCAATTTACCGAGGCAGATGCCACCCATGCCCTCGACGTTATCGACTCTCTCGTCGATGATGCCTGTGGTGGAAAGCAGAATATAGATCCAGAAAAGCTCCCATGGGAGGCCATGCGCACAACTCTGTGCAAAGGTATTTTTGGTGGTCGAATCACCACCGACATAGATCAGAAAATCCTCGACGACTTGGTCAACTCTACCTTTGTGAAAGAGTGCTTTAATGTCGGCTTTAAACCGGTCGACGTGGAAGGGGCCCCGACCCTACCTGAAGGTAGCTCAAAAGATGACTGCTTTGCTTGGATCGACTCCCTGCCATCCCACAACCCCCCTACTTGGATTGGGTTGGACAAGATGGCCGAGGCAGCAAGGGAAAAAATGGTTGCGCAGTCTGTTGTAGAGAAATACACACTTGTGAATGCCTCTCTGTCTGATGAATAAATGTCTTTTTGGAATATGAAAGCTGTCAATAATGACCGAGTAATTTTTAAGTATATAAATCTTATATCGGTTGTTAATATATTTTACCGACAGTAGTATATACTTTTTTCCTAAGTGAAACGGGAACATATTTTCAATATGAGGATAGTCTCATAAGCTTGTAGGCGCTATGTGGATACTTCCTTCCTGCTCTTTTGCGAAGATGGACAGTCCAACCCTGTATGTGATATGCTTTTAGCTTCCTATTCTTTGGGTCAGAGGTACAGACAGATGGGAGATGAAGCCACACTCAAGGAACCAACTGGTTAGCTATCAGATAGATGGTTTATGTATGACATAAGATTTTACGTTAGAAACACCAAAATTTTTCTTTGGGAACCCATTGAACATGCAGATATGCTAAAAAAAATAGAAACAAACCAGCTGTATCTTTAGATTTTACCAAGAATGTGGTGGTGTTTTTAGCATTACGATTGAAGAGAACCAAAAGATACTTTAGCTAATGTGATGGTGTTATTCACTTAAATTGACTACAACCCGTTTGGTTTTTATTTAAAAATTCCGCTAGATAAATTGCCATGGTAACTGTGATTTTTTTTTAATTTTATTACAAGCGTTTTTTACGAT
>JALLOR010000078.1:0-13998 GCA_036939395.1 Porosira glacialis
CAACGTTTATATATTTTACTGGATATAATGGTGGAGTTTGTAATATTGTTATACTGATGGTTATCCAATTGTTCATTAATAATACATAGTTCCTTTTATTTTTAAACAATTGTGCATGTACATTCACCAGTTATAAAAATCAGGAAACATATCCACTGGAACACTTTAAATTTAATCAAATGATATTTTTTTAGACAGTTGATCTTACTATAATATTATACACAATTTCGCTTAACTTAAACAGGATCACTTTGTAAAAATATACCTTTTTTGGTGTAGAAGATATTTAAAATTTCAAGTTTGATAAAAACTGACTTCAGGCTGCTCTAACTCAGGCATATCATCATCCTGACAACAATTGCATTATATTCCCCAACATCAAATAGTATTACGATTGTATTTATTTTCATTAAATTTTCATTAAAATTCTAAAACTGTTTGCACATTTTCACCTTTTCATCTAATGTGTCCCATCCAGGTTCAACAAATATGATGTACAACAGCAGTATGTACTCTGGGTGGATGGCAGACGATAGACCGATAGACCACCAACTTTCAAGAATGTTTAGTCAGAGAGTAAATTTAATTTGATATTCTTATCGCGTGTTTTAATAACTGTAGGTACTCACTCTTCTTATCAGACTACCTTGTAAGTAAGTACCTATACCAGGTACATGTAAACTCTAACAGCTACGTAGGTAGGTACACAGTATGAATCATCTTCAAAAGAAATATACTACTACATTTTTACGTCAGTCACAAATCTACATTTCCTTACGCCAAAAGTATAGTCTTGCCGGAGTCGGTACTCGCGTACGTATGTACTACTACGTCGCTACGTGAATAAATTTTCTGGGTTGTGCTTCTTTTGCCGGTTCCACTCTCAGGCGTAGAGTTATTCGGCGTTTTTAAAAGGAACAAAATCCTCCGACACGATGTTGATCTCTTCGGAAAAGTATGAAGAACAGTACTACAGTAACTACGTACCTACTATTTTCTGTCTTACATCGTACACGGTACGATAATTAAATAAGTCTTCGGCTAATTAATTAAAATCCCGAAACGCTTATTTTAGATATGCCCCGAACGGACGCATTTGTTTTTCGTTTTTCACCGTTTGGCCACCGGCGGGCACGTGCTTCAAGACACGAGCAACTTGCCCGCGGCGGCAACGCTTTAAATTTCCTCCCCCGCGACACGACATAATAATTAATTATCCCCCCGCGCACTCGTGTCTAACATTTATTCACAGTAACAGTTGGCGTAGCAATAAACGCGGAAACGAGGCGGGGCAGAGAACGAAAGAAACACGGTGCTCGCTGGCGGACGAAAATACACAAGACCACTTCCATCTGCCAAGAGTCAATCAGCAATCCACAGACAACTTTGGACGCCAATGAATCGGCCCTTTCTCCGCGTAAAGAATAACAATAGGTGAAGAAGAAGAACGTAGCGAAGGAAATGACGAATGGGAAAACGACAAGATAAGAGGACGCGCGCTTGTCTTTCCAATACATGATCATCTAGCTGTACAAGTAGACCGGGGCTCAACTAAACTAGGTACGTCGTTTGCGTGGTCTTCCGACGCCTCCGGAAAAGGGCATCGTCTCCTCCTCGTTGTCGTCAATCCGGCGACGGATATCATCTTGTTCTTTCCTCTGGTGTGCGTCTCTTTCCTTTCTTCTTTTTCGGGGTGGGGATCGCGCAGATCCAATTTTTGACGCTTTGCTATATTGCGCGTCCATCATGGTTTCGGCGGTTGGGGGTTTCGGCGGTCCTTTGTATCGTATACTGCTGTAGAATCGGAGTACCATGGGCTCCAAGGGGGAAGAACACAAGGATATCATGGTGGGAAAAGTTTAGGGTGCGTTTTGGGCCGTTGCCGTTGATCGGCACGCGTCATGTGCCGTTGAAAAGCACAGTTTTTGAATATGAAGTGATTCCCGCGGAAACATGTGTGATGTTGACTTGTACT
Source organism: Porosira glacialis (assembly GCA_036939395.1). NCBI lineage: Eukaryota > Bacillariophyta > Thalassiosirophyceae > Thalassiosirales > Thalassiosiraceae > Porosira > Porosira glacialis. Next base: position 1,976 of record JALLOR010000078.1, read on the forward strand.
CGTAGTTGCGATGGTAGTGTGGGGTCCCTCCGATACTCGACGGTGGATGGAAGCGCTACTGGTAGGATACAAGCTTGGCTTATCCGTGCGGCCGGTTGCGAAACTGCGGAGAAGAAGCAGCGCACGACGGACGGGCGGCGGCAAGGGTCCCTCTTTTGGGGCCCGTCTGCAAGCCCAGCAATTTCGGATCTCCACTGGAGAGTGGCTCTATTTTCTCAATCGGAGCCGTAAGAATGGACGGCGGGAACGGAACGCCGGACGACTTGGAATAGGAACCTACGGAAGGCCGAACGTAGAGCGCCATTCCTGGAAGGAAACCCGAAACCAGATGGTGGTTGGAGGATTCTGCATACAGTATGCGTAATTCACCCAATGCCTAGTGACGGGAGCCGTTTCTAAGACTCGTGGAGGATAGTGATACTGATAATGCGTCGCGGTGGTTGGGTTGTTTCGTAGGAATGGTCTGAGCCGAAGACGACGTTCGGCGACGATACGAGAGGCTGGGGATCGGTCGAAAGGCGACATACTTTTTTTCTCCGGGGCACCACTGCCTCTCTGCCTTTTGCTGTTGATTTTTCGATTCGAGCCTCTGAAAGATCAAGATTAGATAAGCAGATACACGGTGTTGGTAGCATTAATTGGGGATACGGACGCAGTTTCGGAGAGGCAAGTTTCAATGTTTTTCGGCGGCACCACTGCCAGCGCCACTGCCTTTCTTATTGATTTGATCCTTTGGAGACTCGAGTACCTGTCTCTAAACTCAATCAAGAGCAGATTTGCAATGCTGGACGTTTGGAATTGCGCACATTTGATGCACAGATGTGCAGTTTGGAAGAGAAACGAAAAGTGTCATGTTTTTTGCGAAACACCATGTCGGTCCAAGGGAAGAAGAATGAACGCGGAGCAAAATACTGCACTTTTTCATTGCGAATGCGCTAAGAACATTTCAGCTCCTTTCCCGACGGAAAAAAACATGCATATGTTTGGGAGCGAACCTCCATGTGACGGTGGAGGCGCGACCATTTTGCAAACTGTTTGGCAGTGCATGGAAGCGCCGCGAACCGATATTGAGGAGGATTGCGACGGAAAACATCCTACCAAATTGTGTTTGTGGCGTTGCGGAGTTTTATTTTTATTTGCCCGACTCTTTGGGTTGAGTTGATTGAGTTGGATTCCGTTTCGATCTACTTTTTTGGAATGGATGGTTTTGAGCCGAATGTGGACCCACTGCTGATCTCTATTTAGCCGCGCGATAGACGCGGCGCACAGCTGGAAATGGACCGTTTGCTGGACTGCTTGGGCGACGAGAGTGTCGGTGGAGAACGAAGGGGAAGGTTTTTTTGTTCCATCTTGTGGAACCCATTTTTGGACGGAGGTGCATTTTTGATTGTTCCGTTGTCTTTATGTGTTTGTTTCTTGTGATCTCACTTTTGCATCGCTTCACTTTTGCTGCTCCTCCTCGATTTTAGGTTTCAATTCTGTCTTTGCATTAGAAGGAATAGAAGGAGATATTTAATACTACTACTACTACTACTACAATTCAAGCGCAATCCAAGGAATCGCGAGAGAAGACCTGGACTTGACGAAGAACGTCCACGGCAACCATGCCCCGAGAAACCACCGTCGTCCGCGTCCGCGACCACAGCGGACACCATCACGAAGTCAACCCACCGCCACCCTCCCCTTCCACCTCCTCCGCCCCCTTTTGCCCCTCGAGTCGCCGCGGAGGACGCACCGGCCACCACCACCCCCCTCGACACACCGCTTCGCACCTGACGTACTCGCACCAAGCGTCCAACTCTTCCCATTCCTATTCCCCGCACCCGCACCAGCAACCCCACCCGCAACAGCAACAATCCCACCGAGGAGGAGGAAGAGGAGGCGGCGACGAAGGCCCACCCCCACCGAGCTCCGTCGCCGCCAAAGCCGCCGCGGCCGCCAAGGTCCTCCACCGCCGGGCGCGCGAAAAGCGGCGCGTCGAACGCGAGAGGGAGGACCACCCCTCGCACAACCCTCCGCCGCAGGAATACGTCGATCGCAGCAAGCAGGAGTACGTCGACCGGAACGGGAATGGGGACGGCTGCAGCCCTTTGCCGGTGTTGGAGCTCGAGACTCGTTCTTCTTCGAGAGGTGGGCGGGCGCGTGCAAGAGAAGGAGCGTGGGGTGCGCATGGGTATGGACATGGGCATGGGTCGGTGGGAGAAGCGGAGACGCGGGCCCACACTCCCGTGGGACGTCCGGCGCAGTTTCGTCGCGATGATCAAAAGGTCTCGTCGAGGTCGTCGACGGCCTCTGTGTTTCGTCGGAGCCGGCCCTCGGATGGCGGCGGCGAATACGGCAACAGCGGTGACTACGGCGGTGACTACGGCAACAACGGTGGTACGGACAGGAACGGAGGAGGATTCGGCGACGATGGAGGAGGAGCCGACCGAAACGAAGCGTCCGAAGCTCCGATGGCCCGACCGGTTCCAACGGCAGGGTATCCCCCGCAGCCTTCGTATCCCATGGGGACGTTTCCGCCGTACGGACATGCGGGGGCCTCTCCTTACGGGCATGCGTACTACCCTCCGCACGCGGCGGTACCGCCTTCTGCCACGTCGGGAGGAGCGGCGGACGACCGGAGCGGCGGAGGAGGCAGCATTCACAGCATTCACAGCAATGTCAGTGCCTCGACTGCAGCGGGGAGGGAACAGCCGCGGGAAGGAACGTCGATTGCAACGCCGGCGATGTCCCATCCGCAGCCCATTCCTACGGTCCACCGACCCGGCGAGCCCCGCGACGTCGACAGCAGTAACAATGGCAGAGATGCCATGTCCACTCCCGCATCGCTGCCAGCTCCGACGCCGACGCCAACCGCAACACCAACCTCTGCAGCAACCCCGGCGACGACTGCCTACGGACACCATCCCAACATGGCAGCCGCCCCTCCGCACGCACATGCCAACATGACACCCACCGCCGCAAGCCAGCACGCGGCAGGACACTACGGAATGATGCCACCCGCCAGCGGAGGACACAACCACCACCACCACCCCTACTACGATGCCGCCGCGGCGGCCCATCACGCGGCGGCGGCGGCACATGCGGCGTACTACGATCCGCATTACGGGTACGCTGCCGCGGCGCAGGCCCACGCGCATGCACAGGCGTATGCTCATCATCAGCAGCAGCATTCTCAGCACTTGGTGCCCCCGCAGCTGCAGCCGCATCTTCAAGGGCATCCGCCTCCCACGCCGACGGGGTACAGTGCAACCGGGGCGGCGACTCCCACGCCCGATGATGCTGTCAATAGCGCTGTTGGCAATGTAAGTCACGCTGCTGGCAATCACAGTATTGGAAGAAGCGATGGCGATGGGTACCACCGCAGCAGTAGCAGGGAGGCACACACGCAGCATGCTCGTCCTAGCAGCAGAAGTAGTATTGCTAGCAGTGGTAGATCCACGACGGATCGGGAAGCAAGGAGAGATATCGGCCAGCACAGGGAGTCGAGCAATGCCACTCCCAACACTTCCAATGCAACTTCCAATTCCACTGCGAATACGACGACGCGCCGGCTGATCATGGGGACGGCCACGCCCATTCATTTGCGTTCGGGGGATAGAAACGAGTGTCCGACGAGGGTTGCTTCGTCGCTGGGACCCGCAGCGGGGTCGTCGCTGGGATCACAAGTGGGTTCCACAATGGATGCGTCGACACGCCCGTCCCTGGTGGGCCTCGCCCCCCGCCTCCATTCGGACGACGCGGCCCGCAGCGGTGGAAGGATGGATCACATTCGAAGAAGACCTACCAGCGATGACGATGAGGATGAGGACGACGAGAAGGCACCGCGCAAGAATCGGGGTCGAGCGTCGGTGTTTCGATCGAGTGGCGGTAATGGTGGCAACGGCGGCGGTGGGGAGCGTAGGCGAAGCAACAACGGCAGCAACAACACCAACGATGGAAGGAGGGGACGCGACGACGAGCGTTTGGACGGATTGGAACCAGCATCACGGGGGAGAGACGAGGACCCCTCGTCAATGTCGGAAAATCACCGCCTTGGGAGCAGCAGCTCCCACAAGGTTCTCATGTCCTTATCGCGTTCCTTCGATCCCGATGGCATGCTAGTCGATCCGCCGGCTTTGACGAGCAATGCATCTTTGGTGGCGAAAGCCAAGGCTGCGGAGGGCCAAGGATCGACAACGACGACGGGAGGAGGTGGGGGTAGAAGGCTATTGTGGTCGACGACGGAACATAAAAGGCCCGAAAGTCCGGACGTTTACGAACCGCCGAGAATTCAACACTTTCACAAGAGGCAGGCGAGCGATCATTTCGAGGTGAGTCGAACTGGGTGTGCAGAGTACTGTACCTGTTTTTGACGGTTGTATCAGCCAAGGCACAAACATGACAAACGTTGGTCAGAACAAAGTGTGCATATTACCGTGTGCGTATCATATGTGAATATCATGTGTGCATATCATGTGTGCATATCATGTATGCACGTCATGTGTGCACGTCATGTGTGTACGTCATGTGTGCACGTCATCTATGCATATCATCTATGCATATCATGTGTGCACATCATGTATGCACGTCATGTGTCCACGTCATGTGTCCACGTCATGTGTGTACGTCATGTGTGCATATCATGTGTGCACACCATATGGTGCACACCATATGTGCATGTATTGTTTCGTTCTTTGTGTCCTTCCTCACAGTTTTCAATTGACGGAGACTATGTTACCTCCATCATACCTCCATCATTGGACATTTTCGTAACCCATTTCTCACCCTAATTTCCTACCAAATGTCCCTTTCTCTTTTTTAAACTATGCATGTCTTCGCATCTACTGTCATCCTTGTTATTGCAATTCAACTCCCTCTTCCCCACAGCCACAACCCAGCCCCATCCGGCACAACCAGAGCTCGGACCCCCTAGACGCCTCCCCCTCCGCTTCCATCGGCCCTGCTCCCTCCTTCCAGCTCTTCAACCAGTCCTTCGACATGAACGTCGAATCTCTATTAGGACCCAATGCTTCTTTTGGATTGGGTCCTACCAAAAGTATGTCCTTTGGTTTATTCGCTCCCAGCGTGGACCAGCAAGATGATAACAGTGTTGTGGGTCGATCGCCGATGATTCAGAGGACGGGATCACAGTTTTTTAGGACGGGGGTTTCACCCATGGGTTGCACTCCACCGTCCATGTCACCGAGGAGCATGTCTCCCGACGTGGGGGACAATGCAGATGAAGGAGGTGCCAAGGATAAGAATGGACATAGAAACGGAGACTCACAAGGAGGAGGAGATCGCGCCAACAGATTGGCAGCAGGAGGAGGCGATTCTAACGTAGATTCCAACAGCAACGGCAACACGAGCGGAAAGGAGGACACGGAGACACCTGCTGCGTTCGTCCGCCGTCGCAGCAACTCTTCAAAGAAAAATGGCGCCGAGAACACGCTTGTTCTCGGTGATGCCGCTAGAGTTTCCTCACCGCAGTCGAGTTTGATTAGAACGAGGGCGCGTACCATGACGGCAAGGTCTCCTTCCCCGGAAGGATGCGAGGATGAGGTGACGCTCGAGGAGAATGCTATTAATAGTGTCGGTAGCGACGCTGTTAGCATTGTTGGAAGCGGCGGAGTCGAGCCGGGACGAATGATTCTACGCAGCAGCAGCCGCGGAGGTGGCGTGACCCGCCCTAATCCCTTTCGCGAACGAGCCACTGCCGCGGAGGAGGACAGCGCCGTCGCCTCCGCGAGTGATAACAAACCGACGTCGGCGCCGCCGGTCAAGAAGAGAAAGTGTAGGAGCAAGAAGAAGGCGGCGTCGGATGCGACGGAGGCTATCAGCAACAGCAACAACGATGGCACCACTAGCACTACGGCGGAGGTCGAAGGAGAAGGCAATGGACAGAATCAGGACACTGGAGGAGGCGGAAAGAAAAAGAAGCCCCGGACTCGCGGAAGCAGCGAAGGCGACGGCAAGAGCGCGAAACCGCAGCGCGTTGACGCCAACCTCTTTGGCATTATGAAGAAGCATCGCCGGGTCTTTGGCCGGTTTGCGTTCCTTCTTCCCGGAGCCGAGGCCGTCGTCATGGAGGATCGTTTTCGGGACGACGCCGCCGCCGATGTTGGTTCCTCTTGCGAGACGCAGCCACAGTCGTTGCCTACGGAACGGGATATGGAAGTGGCCCGCCGTAGGATCCATTCGGCCCTGTGCGCTTTTGGGGGAGGCATTGACGCTCCGGATACCGATACCAATGATGGATCCGCGCCGATATGTTCATCATCGTCGACGGCCACAACAACACAAAAGAAGCCCGCATGGTGGCTCAGGTACGAAGAGAAGCTCCCAGAACGCTATTACGAGAACGAGAATCGCCTTTCTTGGGAGATTGAGGAAGATCCGCCGGTCGACATTAACAACGATGAGGAGATTGACGATGAAGATGAAAAGGAGGATGCACTTGTACGTAACAACAAAACAGTGAAGGACGAAGCCGATTCGGTGCCGTCGAGTATACTCAACGCTACAAGTAAGCCTAACGAACTCACGTCCAGAGATTCGGAAGGCGACGACGACAGTGCTGAACACGACGAAGAAGACGAACAAGAAAGACTGAAATATCGCTGTAAGCTCTGCGGAAACCTCAAGAAGAACCACAAGTGCCGGTCCCAGCCCTCCCTGCAGCGCAACATTGGCGTCATGGTATATCCGTCCGTCAACGCCTTCACGGCCAGCGAGCCGGGAATACTCACCCACGCCCTATCGGAAATGAATAACTTTATGCAGAGTCATTATTCGCCGGAATCCACTCCTGCCAGAGGACCCTTTGCCGCCACCAACTGTGCCGACAGCAGTTCCGTCCAGCACGCACCCACGCCCCAACCCTCTGCGACGACGGCACCGCTCAACGCATCCTTCGCCTACGTCACCCCCAATTCCAACGCGGGACAACCACCGCCGAACCACCACTCGGCATCCCCCTGCTCCTCCCTCGCCACCACCGGAAGCCGCACCCACACCCCGCACCGATGGACGCCCGTCGACGGCGACGGCGACGACAGACGCGGCTGAACGTGAATAGGGCATCGTAGCCGAACACCTCATCATGGACCTCCTTGGCGCCAGCGAATCCTCGTTTTAAGGCCTCTCCAATGACCTCCTCGTGAGCATCACGTCGTACCTCCGTGACGCTAGCGAGGAAACGGAGTTCCCAGAATCGGAGGAGGAAGCGGAGATCCCGGCATTGGAGGTCCAGGAAGATAATCCCTTTCGCGAACGAGCCACTAACCCTTGGCCAAAGAGCTCACGTACGACCACTCCCGCCGTGCACTCGCCGAGTACCGGGCCTCCAAGGACTTGTTCGGCTGCAAGGGCGAGTGCATTGACAACAAGCATCGGTGGCTCGAGGCCGAGCGGGATCTGCTGTCGGCCGGTCAGATGAGGGCGGCTGCTCGTAAGGCGGCCCGTGCTCGTGATCGCGACATGAGAAATGGCACTACTGGCGTTACTGACTTTGACACCCCTCATTGCATTGCATCATGATCTAAACCCTTTCACCTTCTATTTTTTATGGCATTTATCATTCATCGTCATCGACAAATTTCGAGGAAATCCTACGGAAGGTACTCCCATCGACTAATGCAAGCCGAGTTCTCGTCCGTCTTGGAAGGTACAACGAGGCCGAACAGGAGGGTGACTTTGTTTTTTGACAAGACCTTTGCTTTTGAGGTCAATCCTCATATATCCCCTCCAACGTCAATCCCTAAGATGGGGCTACAATGAACACTAAATTACTATCCAATCGTAGAGGACTACACAGAGTGACCACGCGGCCCGTGACTGGGTTGACTGGTCATATAGTGTTTAACACTTGTGCCTCCCCTATCGTTGGTTGTCGCGTGTAAGATTCTGTGTGTTCGAAACGTGAGGATAGTATTTAGTGTTCGTTGTAGCCCCATCTTAGGGATTGACATCGGAGGGGATAGAGGAGGATGGACCTCAAAAGCAAAGGTCTTGTTGGGAAAAAAAGTCACCCTTTTAGGGGCCCGCGTGCTGCAATGCAATGAGGGGTGTCAGAGTCAGAGTGAGAGGGGATCACACAGGTGAGCGAGACAAGTGGGACTAAAGGTGGCGATCAAGATTCCACAGTGCCTCACGTACCTCCAAAGCTGTGGTGTATTCTGGGAAAATCAAGGCATCATTGTCATCCTGGGCAGCCTTGGCAGCGGCGGCGGCTGCGGTATCGGCAGCAGCCTTGACAGCATTGGTCGCTGCGATGCGTTCCGCCTTGCGAGCAGCTTGACGCTGGGCGCCGGTCATGCGTACGGGAGCGGGACCAGAAGCGCTCGTGGAAGAGCCACTGCCTCCTCCACTGGAGGCGAGGAGGGCGGCCTTCTCTGCGTCACACTGTATCTTAATATCCGCGGCACGAGCCAGGGCCGCCGCACTGGGACTCATGAAAGGGGTGCTAGGCGCGGGAGGCGTGGGTGCCGGAGGAGTTCCGGGGACGGAGGGGACGGGGATAGAAGGAAGAAGAGCCCACACTCCCACTTGTTTCACAGGGATGACGCAACATGCCACGGCACGAGCGGCCTGACGGGCCTTCGCTGCAGCCTGCCGGTCCGCCAAGCTCAGAACCGCCGCACCGCCACCGCCACTACTAACAACAGTAACGCCAGTAGTGCCATTGCTCACGGCGCAATCACGAGCCGCGGCGTTCACACCACCCGATACCCCTTCCCGACGACAACAATAACAATACACCATGAAGCACTTCGCTGTTCGCGCTGTCACCATAGCCTCCCTCGGCGGAGTCATCTTCGGCTACGACCTCGGAGTCGTCTCTGGCGCCCTCCCACCCCTTGCCGCCGAGTTTTCGCTCTCCAACGCCGCCGTCGAGAACTTTGTGTCCGTGCTCTACTGGGGAGGTAGCATCCGCACGGCCGTCGGCGGAGCCATGTGCGACTCTTGGGGGCGTTGCACGGCCGTGCTGGTGATCGTCGTGGCGTTCCTCGTGGGGGCGTGCGTGCTGCGGTACGCTATGATCTACAAGGTGGTGCTGGAGGGGCGGTTTGTGTTGGGATGGGCCGTGGCCGTCTCGGACATGGAGGATACGGCGAACCTGACCGATATTGCTCCCCTCTCCTCCCGGGGATCGATTGTGAGCATGAACGAGGCCTGCATTTCGTTGGGGTTCTTGGCTCATGTTTGGAGGGTCGGGCGTCGTGGCGCTGCTGCAGTTCGTGGGCATGATGTTCATGCCGGAGAGTCCGGTGTGGCTGCATTGGAAGGGCAGGCTCGAGGAGGCGAGGGCCGTGATGATGAACATTGAGGGTACGACTGATGATGAGACGGACGTGGCAGGCGGCGAGGACGAGGACGGACGACGGAGATCGGGATCGTCACCGCAGAATTTTCCCAACTACGGAAACTGCACGGCCGAGGATTCCTTTGAGGCGCCACCATCCGTCGAAAGAGTCCTGGCATGTGAAGAACCCATCGCCGCTGCCAACCTCGCCAACCTCGACCCTCAGCGAAAACGAAAGTACCTCACATCTTGCCTCCACTTCTCGCACCCTCTACGAGCGTTCCGTTGCATCCGAAGATGCCTTCGAGTATTCATTGACGAGGTGCTGTACCCTTATCAGAGGCAGTGCGCCGTGTCCACGTTTCTGGCGGCGGCGCAGCAGTTCTGCGGACATATCAATGTCCTCAACTTTGCTCCTGTCACTTTTGCGCAGCTACACGAGACAAACAGAAATCGTGCCGGTGCTGAAAATACGACAGCTGCCGAGGGTCTGACTACGGAGGCCATTCTTCTTGTCCCGCTGCTGCTGCCGCTGCCGCTGCCGCTGCCGCTGCCGCTGACACCGTTCTTCGTGAAGCCGATGCTCCGCGATCTCCCGGTGGTACGTGTGGCAGAGGACAATTTTTTACCAAAATGCGATTTTTTTAGAAACAGTATTCACGAGATCTNGGCGCCGCCGGTCAAGAAGAGGAAACGGAGGAGCAATAAGAAGGCGGCGACTTCTTTTGCTGCCCTTCTCTTGCTGCCCGTGGGCGGCAATTGCTACACAGTTCCTGATAGTGCCGATGGGCGGCTTTCCGGGATGCACATACGAAAGAAAATGCTACTACCACCACAGCAGTACTATCCCACCCGACAAGGTTTATTGATACAGCACCCGTATCAAACGCAAGTCAAGTCTTTTCAAGTACAACATTGTGATAGAGAAGAAACCGTTACAGATTTACACGCAGCTATACAATGGTCACGGTCGTTAACGTTGATATCTTCAAGGGCGCCGGTGATGAGTACTATATCAAAGCGACAGGCGCCGGAACAGCGACATATATACGCAAGGAGGATTGCAAGACGAACACCTCCATCGGCTCATGCGTCAACTCCTGTATCAGTCTTTCCGTCGACTCCTGTGTTGACTCCTCTGTTGACTCCTGTGTCGAATCCAAAAACAGCGGTTGCTCCGACAACCAACAATTCCACGTAGATTTATCCGCCGCCGCCATCATCATGGACCGTGTCTACGGGTGCGACGATACATCCGTAGCAGATTTCCTCGCCACCGCCAAAGCCACCAATGTTACCAAAAGCGTCGTCGTTGCCTCAGTTCATCGACTTCTCCGCCTCGTTTCCAAAGGGAGGCCTATTGACGTGAATTCTCCCGATGCGATTGTGGCAGCAGCGGCCGCTGCCATTATCACTTCGATCGCCGTGGTTACCTCGGACGCTTCAACTGAAATCCCTCTCGGTGCCGCTTGCGCGTCGTCAACAACATCCAGGAACCGAAACGCAGTGATGATATCGAAAACGGTCGTGAACCACAGCGTCAACAACGGGAATGCGCTTCCGGTGATCCCTCCTCCGCCGAATTCATCACTGCAACACCACCTACGCCGATGCCGACGATGCCCGCGCAACTTATTCACCCAAGTTCCGAAGCCACCCGGTATTGTGCGACGGCGCAGAACTCTCTTCCAGGGGCGCGGTGGCAAACACACACAAGTGCGCGGTACTTAAGCGGATTTTCCATGTCAAAGAGTGTACAAAGTAGTCAACTACCATGGCGGAGCATGGATCAGCCACCACCAATCCCCCATGAACAAGCGTGCTTCTCCCAGGAACGTCAATGTTACAACCAATGAAGGCATTCCCATCACCGCCAACCTTTTGTTCGTGGATGCAACGGATCTTCGACCAGAGCAGTACCGTATTATCTACCCGCGCAAGAGGCGCAGGACCAAATCACCCACGGGGGTGGCCGATTTTTCGTATGTGTATCCCACCCTTCCCCTCCCTTACGGGCAGCGTAAACGCATTAGCGATGCCATGTTCGCCATGTCCAAGAATGTTTCGGGATTGACGGACGAGTGCGCTTTGGTGTTGAGGGAGGCGAGGAGGAAGGACGCGTGGGACTTCGCCGTGGCGCAGCTCATGACGCAGGTGATTGTGCTGACTCATTGCTCGGCGGAGGATGGACGCTTAGATGGATTGAGCAAGTATCTTTTGATTTTGGGCATCGCGTGCTAATTGCACTTGATGCATTGATGCGTCCTGATGGCTGATTATTATCTTACATTTTTTTGGGGCATATGATGTGCATCTCATTGGATTGGGACCAACAAAATTATTAGGTCCTTCCTATTATTACTGGGATTGTGCATACATTTTTATTTACGACGAACGAGGAAGGGCGTGTTTTTGCACACACCAAGACTGCCACTGGACAACCTATACACAGTTTTGCTCACTGAGGTCTCAAAGTTCACACGGTACAGTAGAGCTACACGCCATTCCGTTGGATGCGACGGCATTCATTATATTTAACCGGATCGCATGTAACATGTAACATTAATGCATACATTATTTTTTTTAAGATAGACATCGCGCCATTACCAGCCCTATAGAGGGGTAAAATGGCAATGACCACATTTCTAACTTTCTAGGAAAAAATGCGTTGCACCCAGTTCGAACGGGTTACGTCGCAAGTTTCTTTGATGATGATATATCCTGATCGCTGGGACGA
>JALLOR010000079.1:0-14755 GCA_036939395.1 Porosira glacialis
TTTCTAGCATCGTAAAGTCTTCCAAAATGATTCTTGTTTTGGGCCTGTTGTGAGGCCGCCCTTTGCCTGAATATGACTCCTGTCACCATCACAGTCAACGGTTCCTAATTTCAATGTCATCTTTCCAGCTCTTCTATACTGAACGACCAGATTATTACCTACTGTTCAAATTCGGTTCCATTGGTTATTTCAAACGTCATGGGTCGAACTGCGGGACGAATTTCGAGTATCAAACGGTCCCAGGTATTGCTCCCTGTCACAGCCATTTTTTGCTTGGCATGCTGTTTTGGGATCCAGTTACATCCCGTACCAATTGTTCTCAGAATTATCGACTCGACAAGTCGTGTATACTCCCGACTCAACTCCCTGAGCTCAAGTATGATGGAGGTTTCGACATGAAAGTCTACTCTGAACGTACATTGGCAGATTACGAACCTTTACCTCCACAATCCAAGGTGTTTGTAAAATATAAAAGAGGTTTTATCCCCGCGGTCATAACAGGTATTCCTATCCCTGCAGATGTTACGACAGATCAGTCTGAGAACCGTGCACCCATGTATTCAGTCCTAACAGAGAACGAGTGTCATCTCGAACTCCCAGCTTCAGACATTCGTCATGAGAACTATCTGATCAGTATAGAAAATTTCCATGAATATTCCAATGATACGATCCTTCGTACCTTTCCTCCGTTCTTTCGATTGGATCAGAAGGTTGCTATCGAAATGGAGGGCATCTATCATCCCGGTTATCTCAACCTTAACAAAAACCATGAGTGGGTATTTGAACTTTGCGAATGAAATGGTGCGATAGTCGAAACAATTACCGTCCTCGATCTCCCGTATACCTGATCCCAATGTCTCAATGAGAACACTTTCGGCGTCGGGTGGCAGGCCTTCAATACCATTCTCGCCTCTGATCATTTCGTTTCTGCCAGCACATGCACACAAGAGTGTCCCACCCATCGGTGGCGTGCTTTGGATCCCAATTTCTTGGATCTTGACGTGTGGAGGAAATCATATGATGAAGAATGCGATTCTCTCATGGTGGAGGGTACATTCAAAGTCATTACAAAAGTTCAGTATATGCTGATTTTGCGTCGAACAAAGAAACCCGCGTTGCCAACAATTTGTGCTTTACTATTTAAACTTGAGGGTACTAAAATTAAGCCACACCAGGCTAAAAGTCGTATCCGTGTCATGGGTAATCTCGAAACCACAGTGTGGGCGCAAAATCTGATATTATTACCCAGTGGTCAGTCAATCCGTTGTTCGCCTCCTTGCACCCGAAGCCGTCAGCAAACAGAGAGTTTTCAAACAGGCAGATTTTAAGAAGGCCTTCGTCCAATCCAAGGTCCCTGACAACAAACTCATTATAGTTAAGCCCCCTCGCGGGTGTCCTCACAGTGAGCCGAATAAAGTTTGGAAACTCATCAAACCCTATACGGAATCTGTCATTCCCCTCATCATTGGTATGAAACTCTCAAAAAAATTTGCTCTGATCAACATGTATCCACTTCCAAATCAACCAAGTGCCTTCGTCGGATGTCCCATCCCAGATGCTCCTCCTCTCTATGTAGGTTGCTACGTTGACGATGTGGTCTATTTCTCTGAATCCGATCAGGTTGAACAGTGGTTCGAAGCAGGTTTAAGTTCTCACCTTCGAGTTGAATTTATGGGACCCGTTTTGTACTACCTCGGTGTATACTTTCGGTGGTTCATGGACGAGGAGGATGAGTTGGCAGTGCATATCTCACAATCCAACTATATTGCAGCATTACTTGAGCGGTATAGTTTCGATCTCGAGGAGGTTCGTACAGCTCATACCCCTTTTCGATCCGGTTTCCCCATTGATTCAGTGAACCGTGACCAAAAACTTTCTGAGGCAAAACATACCAGATATCGTGCTCTCGTCGGTTCCCTTGGTTGGTTAGCACAATCCACTCGGATGGATATTGCTGTCGCATATGCTTGCCTAGCGACATATCAAGATTGTCCATCGCCGGGTCACTACGAAGCCGCACTCCACGTCCTTCGTTACCTTGCTGGCACTGCGGATCTCGGTATCACATTTCAGAACACCACCACCGTGACTCTCACCGGCTATGTGGCGTGGCCTAAGGCCCAAGACGAAGGATCCACTGTCTATGCCGATGCCAATTGGGGTCCTCAAGATGCATCCCATCCTGACCCCGTCTCTCCCCGTGTCATGCATATGGATGAGTGTCGTTCGTGTCTTGGATACATCATTCAACGGTCCAACGGACCTATTGCCTGGGGTTGCACTAAAGAAGGTCGCACATCTCGTAGCTCTTGCGAATCTGAGATCAAAGCTACCGATGAGGCAGTCAAATATATGCAATTTCTTCGTCATGTCATGTCTGATATGGGTTTGCCAGAATGTCAATTGCCCACTCCATTGTGGAACGACAATTCTGGTGCTGTGACTTGGTCACAGAGTGTTTTTCACAAGCTGATGCGCCACTTCAACATTCGCAACAGCGCTGTTAGGGAATCCATCAAATTCAAAGAAATCTCAATTGGTCACATCGAAGGAAAGATTAATCCTTCTGATTTACTCACAAAGGAGCAACGTGACCCAAAACATTTCTGCGAACTTCGCGATTCCATGCTTACTCCACCACCGCCACAGATGCGCCTCCGGGAAGCTCATGCGGCCTGATCATATTGATCATTGGTTTTTCTTTCGGTCTTTTCTTCCGAGCCTCTTTTTCCTGTCTGGAGAGTAGGGGGGTGTTAGATTTCCCGAATGGTAGATTGTGACGTGACCTCTCATGCGCACATACAAGTGTGCGCGCGAGATTCAGGCCGTCCAGCTACCCATACGAAATCTGTGTCCTCTCAGCGTTCTCGTCGTCTCACGACATCGGACCTCTCTAGTAGTAGAAAATAATAATATCTTAGTTTTTCGATTTCCATTCCCAGACTGAAGTGATTTACGCTTCGTTTTCTGGCGGATTGTCGTTTACCTCCCTAGTTCTCCCCTTAGTCGGCACCAAGTTCGGCTACGCCATCCTCAGCACTAATTGAGTCACCATGTGGCGTGGAGGGTGGATCGATCGTGGATGCTCGGTTCGCTGTCCTGGATCCGTCGGGGTTCTACATCGGTAATTTTATGTAATAACACATTGAGTAGAATCGCGTTGGATACATGGCATGGTACAGTACAAGTACCCTGAGTAACATCACTGAGGAGTACAAACTGTTCCCTATCCCGAGTGCCCGAAGGGAACGAGAAATAAAAACTACAGAGGCTGATTGTCACTTCACATGAAAATCAGCTTTTGAACTAAAATTTTATGTATTTATACAGGACAGGTGAATTCTTTCCACCCCAAAACAGATACACCTGTATGTATCTCTTGTGATTGAGTCACTGAGCGGCGGTCACCTGGTACTTCTCTACGTGGGAATCAAGATTTTGATACATACTTTGTATTGCCCGTGAGCTCTCACTCCTCAAGCCTCAAGGGATAGGTCAATACTGGATTCAACGTGGGACATCGTACGAAATCGAATTACGTAGGATCTACAGAGTTTTTTTACTACAGAAATAAATTCGTGTTTTCTCTTTACCACTTGTGAGACTTTGGTCCAAACATCTAACCAAACGGTAACAGGGTACAATTCCTTTGAGCCCTACTTTTTCCTGTTGTTAGTGAAAATTACTTACTTCATTATTTTACGACTATTACATAAAATACTACGTAAAAATCACTCAAATTTATTGCTACTGTATTTGCACTTCAGCTCCTCTCTCTATCTACAAGTACAAGTAGAGAGAGAAACTCGCTCATATCACATAGCTCACACTGTACGTACTACTCACGGGAAAATGAACTCAGCACAATACCAAAATACTTCCACTCGGCGTGAGAATCCCTATAAAAATAAGTGTAGTAGGTCCCCTACACCAAATCCAAATACACCTCGGCCAATATCACTAGCACGAGTTGCACAACAACCTCAGCCTCCATCACTCCCAACAATAACCCAACTGAGATCACGAAGCTTTGGGTATACGACCTCTAAAACTTCAAGTGATAATACTTGCAATGTTGCTGTGAGAAATTTCAATAAACTTTGCAAAGACCAAGGATTGTGATCCCTTGAAGATTTAAAAGAAGAAGATGTTCAGGGAGCGGGTATGATTGAGGGAATTATTTGTGAATGGGGCCATCACATGGCTGAGAATCCGTGTTTAACAATGAAACAGAAGATCATCCTTAGCACTACTCATGGTTATTATTTTCGACATGTCTATGAATGCTTCAAACACAAGTTTCGTGGTCACACAGATTGCAATAACAAACACGGATGGTTTGATGAGTTGAAGAAGGGCTTGGAAAATAGGATTGATGCCCTGAAAACTTTGGGAGAAAGCGGAGAAGAGACTGGCACCGGTGATACAAAATCGTTACCAATCTACCGGAGATACAGGCACGAGCTGCAGGTAGTTAGAAACGACGTACTCCCTGATCTCTACAATATCCAGCGTAGTTTGTTGAAATCCTCTGAAGCCAATAAATTCCAGAAACGGTGTGAGATAAGTACTACATAGGCGGCAGATGGACGAGGTGGAGAGTCGAGATTTATTTCTTATAAATATTGGTATTTCGATCAACATCTCCAATGCCTTGTGTGCACATGGCGTGAAATGAAAACTGTGAATGCGTATATGACAACTTTTTGCAATGACGCTGATAATTTTGCCACAGATGTGCTAGATTATCTTGGTGATTTCTTTGCAATGGAGGAGGGATTGATGCGCTCTGAATACGGATATCAGAAGGAACTCCCAGCCAGAGCAAAGAAGGAATTTCCACGCTCCCAGGGGAAAAGTGATGGCTGGCTGAAAAATCAAATTACAAGATCGATTCGAAACAATATCATCAATGAAGTTACAGTCCCGTGGTCCGCCAAGTCTCTCAGGATTGGCTCTACAACTGAAATGGGAATTAGTCAATCCCTTACCCAAATGCACCAGCTAGGTCATGGTGGATTGGAAACTGCTACAAACGAAAGGCATTATGTAACAATTACACCTGCTCTAACTACCCCCCCATACGCTGTCTCACGGGGTACAAACACGAAATGAAGAAACATTCTGCGCAAACTTAGATATTCTTGGAGAACAGGAGATTGTTAAAGCTTTGGAGGTCATGCAGGAATTTTACTCCCCCATAAAAATCCTCGAGTTCCAAGAAGGCGGTATCCTGAGGGCTCTCCTACGTGTTGTGTTTGCTACTAATCTAATGTGGTTTGAAGACAAGTTCTACTTTGGTGGGATCAATTTTCAACCTGTGCAAAAATTAGTAGAGGTGGTGGTGCGTAAGAGAATGGCTGCAAACATCATGGATGCTACGACTATAATCACGAACTGGAGTCGCACGATCATGAAACACTGGAAGAAACAGAATGCCACCCACGTTCCAGAAGAAGCCACACTTCACAAGATTGTCACAAGACAATCACAGATTATTGAAGATTTAGCTGCGCGGCAAGTGATTCAGGAGGATTTTTCACAACAGATGATGCAAAATATGCAAGAACATATGCAAGAACAAGAAAGAATCAATGCAGAACTTAGAGCTTGGATGACCAAAGAACGTCAACATCAAAGTCGGGATCATAAGGCAATGCAAAGGCAGAATCATTTCGTTCTCCCACAAGTACAGCATCCTCCACCTCCTCATCGACGAGACAATCAAGCACCAGTTCACATGAATGTAAAACAGACAAACCAAACAATTAATGTTGCTGGTGGAATCATCCACCATCCTAATCATCAACACCAACAGCCCCAATAACATAATCTTCAGCATACTCGATACCAACCTCAACATCATCCACATCAACACGTACGGCCTCCTGGACAGCAGATCCAGCAACATCGCGAGCAGCAACAGCAACAACAACATCAGCGCTTACAACCACATCCATGGCCATACCTTCAACAACCACCATGACAACGAAAGCAACACGAACTAGAAATGCGTGCCTATGGCACACGAGTTCGATCGGAACCGCGAAAAGAAGGATTAAACCCAACTTGGATAAATGTTGTATTGGAAAATCTGTCAATCAATAAACGTTTGAGGAGGTGTTCCCTTGAAGATTCTTGGGATGCCACAAAATTTGATGTTGCAAACAGATCGAAGTATAAGTATGCAATAAAGACTTGTCAAAAATGTCTTGACAACAGAGGAGGAAAATATACTTCGTCAAGGGGGTAATGATGATGACACTCAAGTCATAATACATATCGCAGCCAAGAATATTGCAACGAGGTGCTTGAAACGACTGCATGCCTTGGAAGAGAAGCCAGGGGATTTAGACAAGAAATCACGCCCTTCTTTTCTGGCTCTTGGTAGTCGCACAAAACATTTGTTCCCTTTACCTGAATGATACCGATAGCAACACAAACAAATAAATCTTGATTATTTCTATTTTAGCAATAAGTTAGATCAGTAAAAAATTATTAGTAGAAGGAGTGTACCGTCATCGCCATAGCCGATGATGCAGGACCTCTTCCCGTGAATGCGGCCAAGGCCGCCAATGCATAATCGATGGTGGACAGGGAAGGTAAGACATCCGCCCCCCCTGCTCCGGCACACAGTTTCCCTATTATCTACCCCTTGCCTCTCCCAGGGATCGCCGCAGAAAAACCAGTCTTGGTTTTTGCTTTTGCCAGCACTGCCACCGAGGTGGTCTTGGTGGGCACCCATCAACCTAACAAAAAAAGATGCTCTACCACGGTTTCCATCTCGCAATTCTGTAGCGCAGTCTTCGATAAGGGTTACCATCGACGAGAATAAAGGAGGTGTGCTGCTGCCGTTGCCACCTCCCAATATTGCAGAGCATTATTCGACAAGGGCGCCAGTCAACGAAAAGAAAGCATCCCCCCCTAACTAAGTCATCTTATCAACCATGATATTTTGCAGCCACGTATCAAGTTCAAAACAATAATGAAATAAAACAAACACGTACCAGTTGGTGGAAACCAAAAGAATCAATCCTTGGATTTTTCCGGGGAGAGCTGCCTGGGGACGAGCGCTGCCACCGCCCGAACAATCCCGCGAATGGGCCCGGGACCAAGGAGGAAAGTCCTCCTCATCCTCGGCCACGATGACGGAGCGGATAGCACGGTGGCGAAGACGGGACACCCCCTATCATGGCATCTCACACAGCATGGAAGACGTGATGCCGTTGGGAGGAGAGCTGCCTGGGGACAAGGGCCGCCACCGCTCGAACAATCCCGCAAATTGGACCAAGACTGAGAACGCGATCGGGAGGAAAGTCCTACTCATCCCCGGCCATGATGGCGGAGCTGATAGCACGGTGGAGAAGGCAGTTCACCCCCTCTCATGGCATCTCGCATGGCATAGAAGTGGTGCCGCCGCCGGGAGGATAACTGTCTGGGGACGAGCGCCGCCGCCGCTACAACTTGAACAATCCCGCGAATGGGACTGGGGCCGAAAACGCAATCAAGAGCGGGAGGATCTCTCTCCTCCTCATCCCCGGCCATGATGGTGGATCTGATCCCGGTCGGGATCTACGGCAACGGCGGTGGGGAAGGGTAGCGGCGTGTAACCGCGTCATAATATGGCGGCAGCGCCAACGACAACGCCGCTGCAACTGCGAGGTGTGGCAGGGATTTTCTTGGGACT
Organism: Porosira glacialis; assembly: GCA_036939395.1. Taxonomy (NCBI): domain Eukaryota; phylum Bacillariophyta; class Thalassiosirophyceae; order Thalassiosirales; family Thalassiosiraceae; genus Porosira; species Porosira glacialis. The sequence goes on from JALLOR010000079.1 coordinate 7,688, forward strand.
CTTGGTGGGAGTTTTGCGCTTCTTTGGGGCAGCACCAGAGTCCTTGTCTCCGTCTCCTTCCTCTGATGACGAACTGGCGATGACTTCTTCTTCGGATGATTATAGTGGCAGGGATCTTCGGCCCTTGTCGCGGAAATGGTTCTAGCTGTCACCGTGTGGGGGGAGTTAATCGACCGGAAACGGCTCTAGCTTTCACCATGGAGGGGGGAGACAATCACCCTTCGCTGGTGGGGGGATGTACTTGGAGGCAGGAGGAAGACAATAGTAGAGGAGGTTGTCTAAAATAGTTTACAAGAGAAGTACAGCTGAAACTAAATACTTTACATGTGAATTGTTGAAAAAAACACAAGGAAATTCAGCATTCGATCCATTTCGTACGTATTTTTCAAAATAATGTACCCAAAAGATGATAATGAGTTATTCTGTCCGAACACAATTCGAAAATCGGATAAATATTTGTTGAAAATTACGATATGAGACAACTAAGAATACCATAGTTTCTCAACTTATAGAGCATGAAAACAAGTCAAAACAAAGAAGTTGCGTCCTTGTTAATGGTTCCAAAACCACGATGCTACACAAAAAAATGTGACTCAGTGTGATTTAATATTCACTGAAACTATGGTACCTTGAAACAATCGGTGGAGAAAGACAAGTGGTAGGGTACATCATTGAACAAAATGAAATTAATGCGAAAAAAACGAATGTTTACGTGAAGTTCGAAACATTTTCAGACCGGTATTGGGTTTTTGCGATTCTGCTTTGAGCAAAAGTCGAGATGAGCGATGATGGGTGATGTGCGAAACAATCGGTAGTAGAGTAATCTTTAGGCTTCGCACTTGTACCCTTCCATATGATGTGCACATAGAGGTGACAAAGTATTTTTGTAGACACATGTGAACCTTAAAATATCTATTGGGTGGTGATATCTTCAATAATACTAATGCATTTTTAAAGAAATCTTTGTGTTTGATAATATATAGAGATAATATATTTTTGAATATTCTCATTTTGGTACATTACTGAACTCAATATTAATATATGCCTGCTCGTAAACAAATAATTGTATCAAAAATTATGTAGACTTGAGTATTTTTATTCTTATCACATGGTTTTCGCTGAAACGAAAATAATATCTCGNATATGCCTGCTCGTAAACAAATAATTGTATCAAAAATGATGTAGACTTGAGTATTTTTATTCTTATCACATGGTTTTCGCTGAAACGAAAATAATATCTCGAAGGTAGTAAAACGATTTAAACTACGTTAGTTCTACAAAGTGAGGAGGCGAAGAAGATACGTAGTGGCACCTGTACCTGGTACTAGTGTTTCATAAGAGTACGTGCATAAAGTCCTCCAACCCTCAAACACAAAATTTAATCCGTTAAGTAGGGTTATGAATAAATGTTACTAGACTCGACTTAAAATATATACTTACTAGTAAAACATAGCATTTATGTTACTATTTAATGTTGCTAGGAGTGTTACGAAATGATATAAAGTACGTCTTGTCAGCAGATCACAAAAGCTTCCGGTACGTTGAAGGTATCTAAATATCTACTGAGTTCCAAAGTGAGTATAAATACTTAGGTACGTCGTAACGTTACTGCAGTAGCATTTGAAAGTTAAGTAGGCAGTACGGGTAGACCTACAGTGCATCATACATACTTACTGTAATCTTAGAATATCCTTCCGGCATAACAAACTGGTCCCTGTTTTCGCTCCATGTTTGTTACGTAGGTCTACAAGTAGAGGCACTTCTTGTACATACTACTCTACAAGTAGACCTGCTTGTACCTTTTCCATTTTCATTGTTGCTTTGTGCATGCTTGACACTCTCAAAATAGAAATAGAAAACGCACGTCTGCACGTACGGTGTGACGTGCGCAACGATCATGGCCGCCGCCTCCACCATCACCGTTGCATCTCCCTCTCTCGCTCCTCTTTGCAACGGCGACGGCGCTGTTTCCGCTGCGATCCTTAAGGCTGAGAAAGCAGCGGCAGCTACGAATGCGGCGGTGGACGATGCCGATGATATCGCATTGATTCGTGATTTTTCGACTGAATTCGGCAGATCACTCTCCATCGAAGACCCAACGGCGTCCGACGACGCAGCGGCATCATGTACATCTCCAACAGCGGTCGGCGACACATGCACGAAAAATCGCTACGTGACACCGAAAGACTTTGAACTCCTGAAAGTAATCGGCATGGGATCCTTCGGCAAAGTCCTCCAAGTCCGCAACCGTCACACCGGGTGCATCTGCGCCATGAAAGTGATCTCCAAACGCCTCCTCCGCCGCGGCGCCTCGTACGTCCAAAACGTGTTGGCCGAACGTGACATTCTGACCAAGATTGGACAACATCCCTTCATCGTCACGATGGACTGCTCCTTTCAAACGCGGGAGAAGCTGTTCATCGTGATGGATTTCCTGGCCGGGGGAGAGTTGTTTCTCAAGTTGGGCAGGGAGGGGATATTTCGGGAGAAGACGGCGGCGTTTTATTTGGCGGAGATTACGTTGGCGTTGGAGCATTTGCACGTTATGAATGTGCTGCATCGGGATTTGAAGCCGGAGAATATACTGTTGGGGACCGATGGGCATTGCTGTCTTACGGACTTTGGGTTGGCTAAGGATTTTGAGGGGAGGGAGGCGGTGTCAGGAGGTGGTGCCGGTGCCGGTGCCGGTGCCGGTGGTGGTGCCGGCGAGGACAAAAAGGAAAACGGCGAGGGCAACAATAACGACAATGACAAAAACAACGATGGCGGTGGCGACGAACACCGCGCGAAAACCCTCTGTGGCACCATGGAATATATGGCCCCCGAAATGGTGAGTGGAAATGAAGACCCTGATATTTTTGAAGACCACTGACGTGACGTCGACAAGCGATCTCTTTATTAACAGTTAACATTTCATATCACTGTTTGCAGNCTGACGTGACGTCGACAAGCGATCTCTTTATTAACAGTTCACATTTCATATCACTGTTTGCAGGTGGCCCGCAAATGGTACGGGAAGGGTGCCGATTTTTGGTCGTTGGGATGCATTGCTTACGAAATGCTGTCGGGAGAGCCGCCCTTTTCTAACAAGACCAAGACCGGACGGAATGGTGGATCGGTGAGTACGAGTACGAGCTCAGTAGAGATCATTCGTGCACGATACTCAAAATGAGACGTCGTACTCGTGTCCTACTCGTGTGTGTCATATTTGCTCATATTTCCGTCGTCGTCCAAAAACAACGAACGAACAAACAGCGGGAACTCTTTCGTAAAATCATAAACGATCGAGTCAAAATGCCAGAGGGATCCTCCGCCTCCGCGTGCAAACTTCTCAAGGGCCTACTAAACCGCGATGCATCCAAGCGGCTGGGTGCATCCAAGGGAACCATGTTCGAGGTGGGAGGCGTGGGAGCGTTGAAGAAGCAACCGTTCTTTGAGGGTTTGGATTGGGGCAAGTTGGAGCTGAAGGAGATTGATCCTCCGGAGCAGTTTGGTGTGGATGATGAGCATGATTTGAGACACTTTCACGATGAGTGAGTTGCAGTGTTCATGTGTGGACATTCAACATACGGGGCGGGGCGTTGCAGCACACTGTAGGCAGCACGTTCTTTCGTTTCGTTACGTTTTCGCTGTGAAGTTTGGTACTTTGTGCCTCTTTTGTCTCTCATTTCGAAAATCGTCACCCGTTGATTCCCTTGTATTGTTGCTTCCGCCGCTCTTTTGCAGATTTGTCAAAATGGACCTCCCCCGATCGGTGAGGGAGATGAGCAAGGTAGGTTTAGCCATGGTTTTGCGCTGCGTAGTTACTACTGTAGTGTATGTACGTACGAGAGTGACATTTGGTAGTGACTCGTGTAACTCAGATGTACGTTGTGTTCGCCCAATTCTACTGGTACCCCCCCCTAGCTGGACTTTCAACCCCGAAGGTGCGAGTCGGGGAACTTTCGGGGCTTTTCTTTCATTGGCGATCAGTTTCAGTTGCCGGAGAGGACGGTGAGTGTTTGTGTGTTGTTAGAAACGAAGCGAATTTAGCGCGTATAGTTGAACATGTACAAGAAAACTTGCGTTTTCTCACTGTATTTTTATTGACGTGCACATCACATCATGGTGCGTGCTCGCATATGCGTGTTTGTCCACCTTTTCGAATCGGTGTCTGCGCCGTCCCAATGTGTTACCGTGCGAGGAGCGTAGGCATCCGAACAGGAACAATACTGGACCAACGTCGACGGCGACGGTCAATCCCTCTCGGAATGCGCCTCGAGTGTATTCGACGACGACTTTAGCATCGACAGTTCGGCTCCTCCCTCCACTACTCCTGCGTCACCGGCGCCAGGAGGGGCCGTTGGTGTTGCTGCTTCCGGCGTGGATTCGGAGAAGAAAAAGCGACCGCCGAGGAAGAAGAAGAAGAAGAATCAGGGTGGTGTCAACGGCGGCGGCAGTTGCGGTAATGTCCCGCCTATGGAGACGACGGCGGAAGAGGCGAAGGACATCGATAAGGGCGGTGTCGAAAATGGCGATGGCGAAACGGCGAAGCGGGAGTCGGACTTAAAAAAGACATCGTCAACGTCGGAGGAAGCAACAAAGAAAGAATCGAAAATGTCGAAATCGGGACATGCTTCACCGTGGGCCAAACCCGCAACTGGCGGTGAGAAATTGAATCTTTCGACTCCGACGACTAGACCCATCATCGGCAGCGGCGTGAGCACGATCCCCTCCAACGGAAAAGGTGGTGCCAAAGCAACAACCACCACGGCGAAACTCGATCCTCAGGCGCGCGTTTGGGAAATAAAGCGAACGACAGCGCCCGCACCGCAGGCCGCCCTAACCCCCACCCCAACGAATACCGTCCCCGTGGCCATCGGCAAAACCACGGCTGTACCACCGCAGCCACGGAAGGCGGCCTGCCCTCCAACCCCCGGGTCGTGGGCGTCCATGACCGTGGGAAGCAAAGGGGCCGCTCCATCGACTCCGGTACGTTCAAGCGTACGTCCGAGCGTTCCAGCAGCCCCCGCTCCGTCGACGCCAACTCATGATTGGAGGAATCACGTGGTTCCTCCACGGAGGAAATTGGCATCACCGGTCGTCGGTGCCGGTATTACGCCGTCTCCAATATCGCAACGACGACAACCGCAATCGACGATAACCCCCCCGAAACAGGTGTGGCCGGGCCTTGGTGATTTTCCTTCTCCTCTGGGAGGAATTGGGAGAGGAATGCAGCCGTCACCATTGCCGATTAAGAAGGCGACCATGGGGGCCTGGGGTGCGAAGCGGTAGCAGCTTTGGGGAAGGGCTGGTGGTTTTTAGGAGAAGAAAGTGACTGCTGTGTCCGTTTTTTCATCCAAGAACACTTGGTTCTCCCCGACCGACCGAACAAATGCGTGAGAAAACACTATGAAGTAGAAATATTCATTGTTGCGGGACACTGTACTTTTGTGTCCTTCATTTATGGGAACTTGCCCATAGACGTGATTTTTGTTTATAATGCATAGAATTAATATTTGGTTTTTGTTGAATTTGTGGTTTTGGGACATCGTTGGAAGCAACTCTTTAGCGCGCCACATAGACGTGATTGAAAAACTCTTTGTTTTTTGGGCTCCTTATCAATTTCCTCTAAACTTATTTTAAACATAAAACCACACGATGAAAAGATTGCAACCAAACAGTTTTAGGGACGAGTGTCTCGAAGGGGGGTGTACCCGGTAGCATGTATGCTGATGTTTTATGCTGCCCACCTCGCACTTCAAAACCAATGCAATCCTCATTGGACGTCACTTACGCACCTTATAGAGGGCAATGAGCCAACTACAATGGACACTCAGTAAACGGTCAATGTTGGGGTGCCTCATACGTAGCCATATGTTTGTTCTAAATCATACGATTTGATTGAGTTAGGTTTAAATCATCGTATTATTTACTGTAATGATCCGCCATATTTCATTCACATCTCTTTGATGTAAATCTTGTGTCGAGTGGTACCACTAGACGTGAGGCGGTATATTGCCTACTCCGCTGAACTACTGAACACCTACTAATGGTACTCTTCTGTTTGCTGAAAAAGACCAGCTAACCGAAAAATCTACACTTTAGATGACGTCAACTGATCCGCTGAGTTCAAACGGACATCGTGGTGATCGGCGGCTGAAGATCCCAAAAAGAATGAGTCGCTGTCGCAGCTCATCTCTTGTGTTCCTCGAACCACCATCTGTCCCCGACCACCTCGCCCCAAATGGTAGGGTGATATCGTTGTGCAGCCGAACCCACCATATGAAATCGCACAAAACTTCATTATTAAAGTAGAAGCCATAAACAACACACTTCAAGGAACCCACTCCTTAAACTTACTCGAATCAAACACATACGCACCGATAGAATGCGGGCTCAAACTAGCACAGCCAAATGGTATCGTATGGTAAGAGGGATTTTGCTGAAGATGACGTACGTCAAATCGATGAGAAAGGAAGATGAAATCGGGGAGATGGACGACAATCAACCAGACAAATATGGAGAGCACTTGTGTGGGATAAACATTGTAAATCTAAGAGATTTTTTAAAGCTACCTAGAGAGAGTCACTCACAAACGAGACGACATAACCGATGAGAGGAAGATGATGTGCAAACAAGCTTCCGGAAGACATATCCGTGCACATATGTACACGGATATGGAGTTCCTAAAACTTAGTTTCACGTAAAATTTAACACCCCCCATCATCCAGAAGGGAAACAGACTCGGAAGAAAGAAATCAGAAAATGGACCAAAAAACCCATGATCAGACTGATCAGGGAAAAGGGAACGATAATTACAAAACAATTATCCATAATCGACATTTTCAAAGGAGTAATCATCCTGAGATTTTTTTTAAATACCCATCGGCTGGCTCCTCCACATCATAGTAATCAGGGAACCTCTCCAAAAAATCGGATGGGGTGAGGGAAAGATGGACAGAGGTATCATCAGGTTCATCTGCATACCCAAGTGACGTGTGAGTACTCCTCTCATCATAAGCATTACATAACCAACAATTCAAAAATTCGGATGGCGTGAGGGAAGGAGTGACGGAGGTAGTGCTA
>JALLOR010000080.1:0-13848 GCA_036939395.1 Porosira glacialis
TGCGCTTCTCTTATCCCTCCTTCAATTGTGAGAGCACACTGAATTGCGTGTTGGGAAACTTTTGAGCTGCCTACCTGGCGGTCTGACTGAAGGAAATAGTTCATCCTTTTGGGCTGCCGTTCGCTCGTCCAACGGAAAATACTATCGTTTGCTCAAGTGGCTGTCGTTTGGTCGTCTAAAGGACGCTTCAATCGTTTGACGGAAGTGACTGTCGTTTACTTGTCCAATGGAAGCGGTGATCATTTGACGGAAGCGGCTGTCGTTTGTGTATGACAGAAGTGGATGTCATCCAACAGAAGTGGTGATCATTATCTTGTCCGGCGAAAGCAGCTGTCGTTCACTTGTATGATGGAAGTGAAACTTGTTTGTTTGTCCAACGGAAGCGGCTGTTGTCTGATGGAAGTGGATGTCATTCGATCGTCCGACGGAAGTGGTGGTTGTCCGACAGAAGTGGCTGTCGTTTGATGTAATCGGCAGCCGTCCAATGGAAGCGACGCTTGTCCGACAGAATCGACACTTGTTCGACATAATCGATGCTTGTTCAACGGAAGCTATCCTCGTCCGACGGAAGCAGCTGTCGTCCGGCAATTGTTTGATCATTTGATGGAAGTGGTGGTCGTTTTATGGAAGCGACAGTCTCTATATCTAGTAGTATTAGTATCCAGCTAAATCTAACAGTGCACAGTAATTATTATTTTCAATTTCTGCTGCTTGGTGGGAAACATACCACAAAATGTTGTACGAAGACGGAACCGGTATTAATGTATTCTAGTAGTAAATGTACAGTCGGGGTATTTTACGGTAGGTTATGGTACTACTTTGAATGAGGTATATTTTCCTCGTACATTTTTTAAGGTCGCCTACGGGGGAGATTTGAATGTTCAAATTGTTCATAAAGAAAAAATTGTTCATTAAGATTTTCGGTAAATATTTGTCAATATTTTTTTGCAATCTTCCGGAATATGAGGGTCGCCTGACCTCACCTAGAGTAAAATGCAAAAGAAGGGGACTTCAAAACAAGGGGCAACTACTGTTTTGAGAGGTGGTCTTTTTTTCATGCAACATATAAAATATAAATGTGTATTTGAAGGTAAATTTGAGTCAAATCAAATCATTTTTCATTTATTATGGTATGATACTACTGTAGTCTAGTTCACTAGGGTCTAAGAAAGAATCTCTAAGAGATAAAAAAATCTAAAATATATTTTAAACTTTCAGACACATGCCTTCCGGCACCTTAAGTTTTTCTGGAGCTTTCTCATATGATTCTTGAAGACCTTTCATCATGGGATCATTTGTTCCCCAAAAATTTAAGGTTGTAACAAAGAAGAAGAATGGCAGATATTGTGGCCTTGGTAACATTTTTATCAAACTTCTTTATCGCCTATCCCTCCTTGAACATCTTGGTTTCTTCCAGGAGCGACTTCCAATGTTCAACCTCCTCCTTCTTCCTTGTGGTCTCTGCCTACTTGTCCTCAATTTCCTCCATTCACTCTAAATACCTTGCAAGTTCCAACTTTGACTTCAACCTCTCCATCCTCTTTGGCTCATTGATAAAGCAGCTGTGAGAATTGATGTAACCGACGGCATAAATCCTGCGTTGGACGAGTTTCTCTGTGCCCCCACCAACCCCAATCTATTTCATGATGTTGAACTGAACCTTGCATGCAAAGTCAGATGACATCAAATTGCATTGGTGCTTGTTGTGAGGAGAGACATCAAAGTGATCACTGACCTTTTGGTCTTGGTCACCACACTTACACTGCCGAAAACCAAGTACAGGGGGTTGCGCTGCTCCAACGTTAATGGCAGGAGGATCCTTCCTGATTCCCCTTTCCCAACCAACTGCTTCTATAAGTGCAGGGGGTAGCGCTGCTCCAGCGTCAACATAAGGAGGATCCTTCCTGATTCGTGATGCCCCGCGTGTTGCTGCTGGCCATACAGGGAGTCGCACTGATCCAGCATCATCTCACAGATGATATTCCATGATTCCCACTGACCCTCGTGATGCTGCTGCCCACGCAGGAGGTCGCACTGCTCCATCGTCAATGGGCAGATGATCACTCATGCTTCCCGTTGCCACAAACTCTGCTGCTTCCCATACAGGGGTTCCCACATCAATGGGTGGATGATCCATCCTGATTCCCACTGGATGCGCTCTCTGTCATGCCGTTGATGATGTCCATGCCTTCACAGGGGGTCTCTGCTTGACTGACTTTCTTTCCAAATGATATGCTCCATTTGTTTGTGCTTGCTTTCCATGTGACATTTTATCATGGGAACTGACATCTTCACCAGACACATCGTCAGTTGGTGCTGATGAAAATTCTGAACGGGTTGCGCGCCTCATGCAACGCTGGCCTCTTATGATTGGTGGAGGAGCGAAGAGCTAGATTGATGAAAAACTGGCGGCCTCTCTCTCTTTGTTGGAGAAATTTTTAAAGGGACGGACCATTTTGATTGGATGCATAGATAATTGTGGTGGCTGAGCAAGGTCAAAGTGATCCTCTCTTCTTTCAAAAACTTTCCACAGATGGATTTCTTAACATCTGATGGTTGTGCATATGCCACCATGCCATTCTGCGACTCAGAGCCTACAAGGCCTGAGGAAACTCTAAAAAGACAATAAAAAGGTGCACACATATGCCAACACTAGACATATTGATCAATTTACTAGGTAATTAATAGTAATTAGACGACACCCCTACTTTTGAATTATTTCAAGTGCACTCCACAGTATTAAAAAATATATCATAACTATATCAAAATGTAAAATTGTCCAATTATAAAAATGTTTTGCACATGTATTTGGGAAAGATCTATCCATACAAAATAGCTATATCTTCACAAAAACATACTTTCAGCGATAAATCACATCCATGAGTTGAATGCCCCATGCAGTGGGTTTTACTCTAATTGTAGGTACTTGTACAATTACTACGTGCAAGTAGTAACTAGAACCCATTAGCGAGCGCACCGATTGATGGGACCAAGGATGGATGCTAAATAATTATGTACCGCAGTATATATCTCTTTAATATCTTCGCAGCAGCGGCCTGACGGTCAGCCTTGCTCGGCGGAAATAGACTTGTACTTAGAGTAGTATCACAAAATTAATTAAAAATGTCGGTACTAAATGCCGCAGCTCAGAAGCTTGGCCTTGTAACTAATGAACATGGTGGATACTATGCTAATGGCAAGTGTATTAGTGCCGAAAAAAAAATTACGGTAATCAAACACTTTGAAGAACTCAAGCAACAAAATAATAATATTCCTCCTTCTATCAATATGCTCAGCAAAAAGGCTCAGGTTAGTTGGCATTCAGCCGACAACATCATTGAAGAGTATTTATCTGATAACCTTACTGATCCAAAAGTTAAGGCACGTGGTGGACACACTCGAACAGGACCAGGTTCTCGTTCTCTCTCGATCGATGATGAGACATGCTTGTTGTACCTCTATTTTGAGAACCCATACCGGTCACTCCGTAGCTATGTCAGAGAGTTATTCTATATGACAAGCACACGCTCCAACGAAAAAACACTCTCTGACTGGTTTCTAAGGGGGTTTCCTCGTAGGGCCTCCATCAAGAAGGGCACTCTGACTCCAATTGACAAGTTCTCCCCTGACAATAAACTGCGCACACTGGAATTCATCGATTTCATGATTCGTGTTGAGGACCACGACCGTCTTGTCTTTGTTGATGAAAAGAAATTGAAGGGGTGTGAAATATACAATATTTATGGTAGGCCAAACCCCTTCACTGGTGAGATGCCTCCCAAAGTTGTGCATCCAGATTTTCGTAACACCTATGGGTTAATTGGATTGATGACACCCAACATACACAAGCCATCACCACTTTGGGTCAGTATGGGAGTAGGTAATCATGATTCTTTTGCATTTAGGGAATTCATTGAGAATGCAATAATCAATGGCTATTTGTTCAATGATGATATATTGGTGATGGAAAATGCATCTATTCATGTGCATGGAGCAAATTCTGATTTGGGACATTATCTTTGGTATTTTCCAGGTCTAGATGGCGAACCAATACATATATACCTCTGCCTCATTCCCACCCGCTCGCCAGAATTGAATCCAATTGAGCTAGTTTGGGCTGTTCTTGTTAAAAAGCTGAAGAGTAGATACCAGGTCACACCCTTTATTACCGACTTGGTCCCTGTTCTAGCTACGGAAGTACTGAATGAAATGGATTTTGATCTCATGCAAAGGTGTATGAAACATCAGGGGTATTATCATAAATATTATTAATGTGCTGTTGATCACTACTATTATTTATGTTTAGAGCTCGGCCCGATGCACCGTGAACCGATAATTTACCAGAGGAGGCACCATGATCCGAGTTACGATTACCGTAGGTCCGAGAGACGATGTGCGGAGGATGCACCGCGATCCGACTGACGATGCGCGGAGTATTCACCGTGATCAGAGTGACGATACGCAGATGATGCACCGCGACCCGAATGACGATTCACGGATGATGCACTGTTGTCTGAGCGATGATGCGGGAAGGATGCACCGTGATCCGAGAGACGATGCACGGAGGATGCACGGTGAACCGGAAATCCACCGAAAGATGCACCGTCATCCGAGTGACGATCGCCGTATGATGCACCCTGATCCGAGTGACGATGTACAGAGGATGCGCCATGGTGGTATTGGCCTTGGTAGCGCTCGTCGTGGTGATCATGTCCACGATCACATCTCGTGCTACCGTGCGCCGAGGCACGGTGATCCGAGGGAAAAGGCGGCGAGGATGCGCCATGGTGATATTGGCCTTGGTGGCGCTCGTCGTGGTGATACTGCCCACAATCTCCTCCAGTGCTCATAGCATGGTGTGTAATCTCATAGCCACGCATGCTTCCACTTTGCCCACTGTTTGTTGCAACCCGGAAAGGGTGACGACCTCCCTTACATTGCAACAATACAATTAATGTTGTGAGTTAATGAAAAGTGTACGAGACGGGAAAGAATTGGGATATTTTCACTTACATGACTAGAACCATAGTTGTTCATAACACACGCCTTCCTATTGTCCCTGGTCGCGATCTTCGTCCTGAGCTCACTATGTCTGCGAGCTGCATCTTCCTCTTTTTCTCGCATTTTCATTTCGCTGATTTTTAACGCATGCTGCGTCTTTGCCGATAAGATCCGTTCGTTCTCTTCTGCTTTTGCTGTTGAACGAACTTTTCCCAATTCATCCTTCTTCTCCTCTAATTCTACTTTGGCTTGATCTTTTATCTTCCTGATTAATGCGTCTTTATCCACTAAACTTGAGGTCGCTTTTTGAAGGTCGGCTTGCTGTTTATCACAGACTCTCTGTAGCCTGGTTACTTCGACCTTGTGCGTAGCATCGGTTTTGGTAGTGTTGTTCTTCATTTGGGCTATTTCTTTCTCTTTGTTATGAAGTTGTGCCCCAGCCTCTTTCTTTCTAGTCTTCGCATCTTCCTCTAATATTTTAATATGTGTCTGGTGATGAGTGTTTTCGTGATATTTCCCGACAACCATTGCCCTCACCTCCGCAAGATTAACATTGGCTTTGTTAAGCGATTCTTCTTTTTTTTCAATGTATTTCTCACGCTTCGTAGCTTGACAAGAAAGCGACTTTTTGCTTGCTTTCAATAATGCAATTTCTGCGCCCTGTTTCGCCATAGCGAGGAGTACCTGTTTGTATAATTTATTTACATCTTTTAACTTTTTCTTGAGTTGGGCGACAGTATCATCATCTTTCGTGCGACATGCCGATTTACGTTTTTTGGCACGACGGCGGGTGGTGGTAGCTTTGTCTTTCTCTTCTTCATCAGGCATAGTACTTGTACAAGTACTTGTAGTCAATTTATTGTCACCGCCTAGATCATCCGTGTCAGTCTCGGTACTACTCGACATTTTATTTGATGCTACTTATTTGTATGTAAAAGTTATGCAAGTAGTCTACTTGTAGATACCTGGTGCTTCTTTTCATCGCGATGGATTTGATCTGTCTCTTGCCTATCCAAACGACCGACCACATACGGTACAGAGCAACGCCATACCCTGCCTACTCGACAGTAGTTATAAATTAGGCTGTAAGTCTTAATACTGCATGCAAACCTCGGACCCGAAGCGAAGTGTCTGAAGCATGGGTCTGCCAATAGTACCGTACTCTCTCTAGAGAAATCTCTAAAGGGTAGATCTCTAGTATGGTTTCTAGTATCCGTACGTGTACTGTAGATACGTAGATTCTTGAACCACTTGTAGCAAGTACAAAGAAGTACAAGTAAAGTAGAACTCATACTTGGATATGCGGTAATCTCAAATCCCATAAGCAACATTTTACGTAGGCAATAGTAATAAATATTCCTCACAGGTTTTGGATCAGATTTCGTCGTCTTTTTGAAACATTTTACTAGAGGTTACCTAGGGATTTAATAAAAAAAGTACGAAACAAAAAAGCTACACTTTTTGATAATAATCAAAATATATTACTGGCGAGTGAGAAGATTTAAAAGATTAAATATTAGTCTAGGGTTCGCATGCTTTCACCGGAGCCTATGTAGTTAATTTTTAAAAATGAAAAATTACAAAGTAAAGTCAATATTTGTACTACCTGAGCCGACGTGCGGCTGGACTGTAATTTCAGTTAATATTTATCTGTCCCGTCCTCTTGTGCACGACAGCGAAGAGTGGTACCAGTAGAAAAGGAGTTCATTCAGGTGAGCAGGTGACGTGAGCAGTGAGCGTCGTAAGTCTCAAGTCTCAACTCACTCAACTACTCACTACTATTACGTACCGTTAGTTACGGGGAGTGTGACGCCGCATTCAAACTGGGGCATCGTGTTCGAGCGACAAGGGTGACGAGAGCGTCACGAGAGCGGGGCGGAACAATGGAGGTCTTCGCCACAGAATCGACTCTCTTGAACCTTAAACGCGCGAAATGGTTCGCTCGCCGTTTTTCGTCTCCGCTGCTCCGCGGCCGTGATTATCAACGAGCCTTTTGAAAATTCACGGAATTGACAACCTTGGGATTGTGGCTGTGCTCGTCTTCCGGTGGCCACGTTTATAACCCTTGTGTCTTTCTTGTAATGAGGCTGACTGCTGGTTGGAGTGACATCGATATTGGAAGAAAAGATTTTCACTTTTTACCTTGCTTTGGAGAGAGCGAAGAATTCTGGATCCCCACGCTTGCGTTGACGTGCAACTTTTGTTCGCGGGGAATCAACGAAGCGAGGAACTNCCATAATGGAGGCACAAAAGTCATGGCGAGATGACTATTGATTACACATTACCCACCCATATCTTTTTGAACACGGCTTTATTTCGATCTCGTGATACGGTTTTGCTTAAGTCCAAGTCATCTTCCATCTCCATCCCAAGAATTCCAAGACCCGTCCGCGTGGGTTATGTCCGAAACCATTTTGTTGATTGGGGGTTTTGAAATCAATCAGAAAGCAACACAATATTATCCGGCAAATCAAAAGCCGGAATTAAAAAAAAATTTCCCACTCCATGTGATTGTGATGTTAGTAATCATTTCTTGGACTGTTTAGTCGGATGCGAAACTGATGATGAATCTGTTGATGGGCAATATGTTTCAGTTCCACCCCCTTCAGTATCTGTTCCCTCTTCTGTTGTGATTGGTAGTTTGATTCCTTTTCAACACGGTTGTACTAGAGACGTTGACTCCTGTTCAGCAATTATCACTAAAGCAGTGTTTGGTGCTTGTATTGGGAATGAGCTACACTCATGTTTCAAATGTTGGTGTAATCTGAGTAAGTTGGAGGACCCGGCGGTGGGGTATTACCAGGTGTTGATGCATACTACTGCATATTCCTATATGGGCGTTACGACGGGATGGGTATGTAATATTACATTACCTCTTCAGCTTCCACCTGGACACGATGATCGTTTTGTTGGAAAGGATTACACATCTGGCAATACTCGGTTTCAGTTTCCGATGGGGTCGCTAGGTACCATAATTTGTGGAGTTTGGAGTTATCATACCAAGATGCATGCATATCTTGCAGTGATTCTCCAATGGCCATTGAATGCTAATCCAAAGGTGTTAAGGGGGTGGTTTTGTTTCAATAATAATTACAGTCTTCAACAAAATAATGTTTGTGTGCTCGTTGATTGAGGAGCGAAAAATGAGCATTATTAGCTTTTGTAAGATGAAGCCCTTATTTTTTTTAGAGCTTCCGTTTTACGATGAAGCGGGATTAAAATTACTGCTTTATTCCTGCGCTTTCACAGAGAGCTTACTTGTAAGGAAATATGTAGGAATAAGTTTTATTTTTATCCTGCGGATATTTTTATAATAGAAGAGTTGACAACAACCATTATCATGCTTGCGCTTCCCTCTTTTTTGAACTTGCTTGTATTGTGCTGCTATTTGTGTTTTGAATGTTCGTGTCGTTGTACTCGTTCCATCTATTTCAAATCAGCCAGGGTATTGACCGCTCGTAACTCTGTGACTCTGCTCCATGTTTGTGCTGGACAGGTCACAGGTGAAGTTTGGGATGACGGAAGAGGCAACGAGTGAGGACTTTCAAGAACTGAAAAGGCTCATCTCGCTTGATTGGAGAGCAATTGTTCAACACGAGCCATACAATGACGACGATCGATTAGAGCCATCGGTTATTGAGGATTTTGCGCTCAAGTTACAGAAGATAAAGGTTGCAGCCGCAGTGGCTGCAGCAAGAAGGAACGAAGAGGCGTCGAATTCCGCATCGGCATTTACCAAAGTGGAAGCAGCCGCCCATGTCCCTGTTCAGATAAAGAGAGAGATTATTAAACCCGAACAGTACGACGGCGGTACGGATGAAGAGGCAACTTGTGGGGATGATGCGACCATCGGGATTCAAAGCGGTGCCGAGGGCGAGGACGAGGACGAGGACGATGGCGATAAATACGTTGATTTGAGCCTCGATACATGCTTTTCACTGGGAGAAACTGTTACCGTCAGATGCGTGGAGGGGAACACACATGGCGATTACAAAGCTAATGTTCTAAACGACAAAAAGTGCGGAGCGTGGACCAAGATTGATAAATTGGGAAGAAAATATTATGTTCATTTTTTTGGATATGCCAGATGTTACGATGATTGGGTATGTGCGGAAACTGTGGAAAAAAGAGATCACTGTCAAGTCGGAGTGAAAGCCGAAGAACAAACGTTGGCGGAGATTGCTGTCATGGTCCAGAAGAAGAGAAGCAATGCTGGGAAAGTGGGAAATACCACAAATCGTAAGAGACACAAAACAAATGACTCCATCGACGAGGAGCTGACCGAGACCAACGTATCAGGGGAGGAGGAGTCAGATTCTGCGTTTCCCAAGTGGATGCGACATTCCAAGGCGGTCACAAGAAAAGAGTTGGCGGCCGTAAGTGGAGGTACCGTGCACGGTAAACAAGGTCCAAACCTTCTTGGTTTCAAGACACCCCTGTCTTACTGTGGCAAAGGAATTTGTTCCAAGGGCGGCGAAATTTCCCACATGACCATCAGGGCAGACAGGAACCATCCTCTGCCTAAATCTCAGAATGACGATTTCATACTCGCGCGAGGTGCAAAGGGGTCTGGTGGCTTTCCTCCTGATGTGAATTACCTCAAAGAATTAGAGCACAAGGGGAACACGCACCCTCCTATTCCGATTTTTTGGCAACCGTCTTCGAAACTTAAGTCGGTCCATTACATTGGGCACTATTTGGTCGAATCTTTAGAGATTCAGAGCCATCGCTTTAAAGGCTTTGATAGATGCGGATGGATATACTTATCCTTCGAACGATTTGATGAGCAGGTTGATTCGGTGATTGCAGACGTTCATGTAGGTTGAGTGCTCGGGTGTCGGGTGGGGGGGGTGTAATTTAATAGAGGTGCTTAGAGTCGCGGTGTTTTAGACCATACATTCAATTTTAATCATGAATAAGTTACGTTGTGTGAGCTATTCTTACACGTCTTTCTCTTTTTGATTTTTAAATGCAAGAATTCATGTATTTGCTTCAAAAAGTCGTGAAGTACTTGAAAGCTTCAAGGTACCCAATGAACTTCCATTCCTTGATTTGAAATGAAATACATTCGTAAATTAAAAAGGGACGAAACAAAGCATACCAGAGGAAAAGTGACTGATACCATAAGCAATTACGCCTTCAGTTGTGCCTAACAAGTATGAGTGCATATTCGATTCGTGGACAACAAAATTTTATATTCGGGCGTATTGATAATCGAATGTTTGTGTTTTTTGGCAGACTAGCAAATAGCAAATCTACGATCGATGCATTTTGAGAACGAAAAACGCGGAAAAAGTGGAGATCAAACGAGGAGAGGGGGGGGTACGAAATATTTGCTTTTGGATGCATCGGCACAGTGTACATACCGAATATGTGCGTGTTTTAGAGTCACTTCTGCCATGATGTTTTACACACCATGTACAAGAGTACGTCGATTTTCAGAACATATCACATATCATGGATCATACAAATCAGGCTGTGACTAACTCTAGCCGAGATAAGATGCTTCGATAGAAGAATATATTTGAATAAGTGATGGCAATAACCATTGTATAATTTACTTGGTACAAACACACAATTCCGTTCAATCTAAATCTTTGTTAAAAAATAAACTGTTTGTGTACGTACAGTATGTAGTGCGACGGCTCAATGTGCATACGAGGCTTGATTCAAGTGAACAAAACGGACGCTCAAATTCACGAATGAAAAATAAACAGTGAAACATAGAAACTGTTACCCATATGCCCAACGTTTTTCCGCGCGCAGACAAAGAAAAACTTGAGCCGTGATCCGTGATCAAAGAATACCCGCATGCAATGCATGAAAGAATAGTCATAATTTTCATCCCCGTCACTCCGAACCAATCGAAGACTAGAACGATCTTTACAATTTGGAAGAAAATGAATACTCAATGGGCTTCAGAGAAACTGTCAACGGTCGAATCGCCTTCCACGAGATTATCTAGACGGAATAAATCTAATGTCGCTCGGCCATTTCAATTCTTGTCCCCAACGTTAGAGAGAGAGGAACAAAGCGATAAACGGCAAGATACGTCCGCGAATGTTGTTGCCACCCGGAAATTTCATCCAGCTTCGGAAGGACGGTCACCTTTGGATCTGCACATACGCTCCCAACTGAAAATTGTTCTTCTCGACGGGAAAGTGAATCCGCAATTTCTGGCAGGATTGTCGCCTTAGAATCTGCAAGCTCCCGTCGGAAAACCAAATATGTTGTCGCCGAAAAAACGCCCATGTCCGGTAGCCAACCTTTCAATGGGACTTGCGCCAATTTTTCATCGTTTTCGCCAGGTGACGAAACCAGAGAACTCGAGTGTGCGGCATCCGATGCCCAAAACCAATCTAGATCCCCTTACTCTGCGACCAAGGAAATGCGCACCTCATCGTCCTTTGCCTCCAGCAACTTTTCCGGAAGCCAATATTTTAGTAGGCCGACAAATCCTTACTCCAAGGGGACGCGCGCCCCTGTTTCGTCGCCTTCACCAGGTGATGAACCCAGAGGGCTCGATTTCGGGAGCGCGGCATCTGATGCCAAAAAGAATCTAGTTCTACTTATTTTATAACCAAGGAAACGCGCACTTCGTCGTCCCATGTCTCCAGCACTGCGTCCATACCCGATAGCCAATCCAGAGGCTTCGGTGCTGTAACGTGTGCGGCATCCAACTCCAAGAGTCAATCTAGATCTCCTTCCTTTGCAACCAAGGATACGCGCACCCCACCGTCCATTGCCTCCAGCACTGATGATTATGTACCAGCTAGCCAATCCAGAGGCTTCAATTTTGTAGCAAGTGCGTCCAAGAGTCCATATAGACCTCCTTACTTTACAACAAGGGAGACGTGCACGCGCACCCCGACACCGCATGCCTCCGGCACTGCGTCCATTAGCACTGACCTCAGAGGCTTCAGTTTCGGAGGTGCGGCATATGATACCAACACTCAATCTGTGTCTTCTAATTCCGGAATCAAGGAGACGCGTGTCTCGTCCGTGAACGACTTCTCCACAAAGCGCAATCGCTCTCAATCAATCAGTGATCCTCGCGGGGATACCACTGTCGAGGACTTGAAAGAGCGAATCGAAATACTGGAGAAAAAGAATGAAGAGCTGACGGATACATTTGCTGATTTTACACTAAAAGCAACCGAGGGCGACCGGGAGATTGCGAAGATGAAGGCACAACAGGAAATTTGCACAACCCGCTTGCAAGAAGTTATTGCGAGCCTCGCAAACGCGGTCGTGTCGGGAGGGTGTGCTAACCAAGAAAGCGATGATGGAGGTGAAGGAATATGCCCGGATGCCGCTGACTTCGACGTCGACCATATTGAAAGTATGAGCTACAACGAAATTCGACGTCACTGCAAGGCAAACACGATTAAGGCAAATGGGAAGAAGGATGAACTGATTAGCCGCCTCGTGAAGTTCTCAGAACAAAACATGCCATGAAGAATAGTAGATTAAGACTGGCGGTTAGGGGTTCTTTATTACGAGTATCGTGTTCGAGTAGAATCTGAATTTTCGAACGAAAATAATTATTAGTGATTTATATTAGAGCGAGTAATGCCTGTATGTGTGGAGAATGTATCCTTTGTTTGTTTTTACCTCGCCATTAGCTATTGGGTACATGATTTATAAATTACCGCTACCTGTAATTGTGAATGGTTGTCTTAAAGGAATGGAGCAGTTATCAAAACTCATTATTATTATATTTACTACCACCACTGTTCGAAGTGTACATCTTTCTCAGAAAGAGCCAACGGGATGACGACGCCACCCCCGACTTCTCTTTTCCGAGGCGAACATAGAAGTTCGAGCATCGATTCTGGCATACCCGGCGGGCCACACACAAAGGCTGCATCCGTGACTCGGTCTGTCTGTTTTTTTTGTGTCTGTCAATGCCCCCGTGTCGTCGGAGTCTTCTGGATTAATCCAGTCAACCGCATCTTCTAAGGTGCTCAAAGATATCATTCCGCCGCATGTCCCTACCAATGATTGTCGACTCCCGTGACAATTACTTACCGACGGGTTTTCTGACAGTGAAGTGGATTGCCGCTTTTTCGTGATTAAACATGGCACCCTTAACCGCCCAGCCAGTTCCTTCGTCATGGAATGCAACTCCTCCGTGAACAGTAGCTCATCTTCCGAAGACGCCGAATACAGCAGTACCGAACGCGAACTGCGTGAACGATTGGAAGATGATGAGGCAGGCCGCAATCTCTCGTATTTGCACTCGTCCGCGCACCATTGTCGTATCATCGAAAAATCGGGTTTATGCCAACTCCTCCAGCGATGAAGAGGAGGCGCCGCCGATGACGTCCCTCCTGCGGTCGCGAAGCATCGTCGTCGGACCCGTCATCGCCTTTACCATCACCAGCAGAATGATAAACGAAGTTACCTCCCACACGGATGTCCACGTCATCTCCCTCCCGGGCCCGATGCGTCACCCAGGTGGCCGTGGGGTGTCGGGACGTTTTCACGGCGAGGTCCAGAAACGGGAGGTCGGCAGGAATGGTCGTGATGCTGTACCCGCCGATGGCATGGGACGGGGACGGACGAAAGTCGACCCACTGACCGGGGCGGAAAGTAAAGGGTCGCGACGACGGCGATCTTTCTCCTCGGTCTGCGTTCTCCTGTGGCGGTGAAGCGCGATCGTGGTGAGATGGATGGGGTGCTACTCTGCATGTTGCCCCGTCCTCGGCAAAGGTTGGGGATAATTCGGAAGCTAGGGATGGGTCACCGTCCAGGGGTGAACATTGCACCTTCAAAGTGAGGCCCGCGACTGTGGGAGACAGCTGTCTTTGTGACACGATGGTAGTGTGATTCCACATTACAACA